>VOPJ01003295.1:0-60980 GCA_014673585.1 Semibalanus balanoides
CTTCTGGTGGCGGCTAGCTATATATTGTGGGACGACAAGCTTTGTTTCTTGTAAAAACACCGCCAAATTGCTTCCTGTGCATAAACCATGTGGCACGAATCTGCCGTGCAGAGGCAAAGGGAGCCATCAGAATATAAAACAATGAGAGGGGGAGGGGCGGTGCAGTGTGAAATTAGGGTGGTTAATCTTATGCAACTTGTGTCTCCTTTTAATGGAAACCCAATCACATTGTGCAATATCTCTTTGTGGGTTTCATCTTTTTTGTTTCGGTGAACCTTTTGTCGTATTAAAAAAACTGCAATATTATGCAAAACATGACACAAAATAGCAGAAACAGCCCTCCGTCTGTGCTGCGTGCCGCCCCTTGGTTTCCACGAACAGGCGGCCGTCCGACCGGCAGTCACCAACCACCGCCGCCAGCGTCCGGCCTGCACGCCAGCTGTTTATTTATCAGGAGTCAGTGCACGGAGCGGGACCGTGGCGCGACATGAGTCACAGCCAGCGAGGTCACCGTATGTTGCGCAGTTGAGCGTCCTGAGCGAGAGGGACGCGCATGTTTGGTTTGTGACCAACACGCATCTCTTTTGCGGATATAATGCGGAACTCTCACCACTGTTCCGAGGGTTATTATAGTAGACGGGGCGTTGGCGACCTTGTTTCATCCGCCGGACTCGCCCATTGCGATCTTGACCCATAAACCGGACAGAAGACAGGGACCTGCCCCGCGCCAGAATCACTGCTCCTGCTCTGCTCCCCAGGGACGGCAGTGCGTGTTCATTTGCGCCCAGAATTTAGCTGACAACGGGCCCAGAAGTGCAGCATTGGGCGGGCGGGCGGGATTTAGGCGCGGACATAACTCAATTTTGGGACGTTTCTACTCGATCGCAAGAAAGTGGCTATAGATAGACTCAATAGATGTCCATGATTTTTGAAAATAGCAAAAAAAAAATACGCTAGCACCAACAGTTGTTTGTGTAGGTGAAGTTTTTAAACATGGAACTTTGAACGGACCAGCGTAGACGAAACAAATTCGCTGGAATTGTTGTGCAAAGTTCAAGTGAAATAGCATGCAAATCTAGATCTTAACGAGTTTGTCGGTGTTTGTACGTGATAAGTGAAATATGCTCTGTACAAAAAGTAATGTAAGTCTTTCCAACAATGTTTTTGAAATTATTTATCAACCATTTTATTAGAGGTGTCAAGAATGACAAAATATTTTAAAAATACTTTATTTTTTGAAGAGCCGGAATAAAAAGTCCCACGAGATCACACGCTGATTACATGATGGTTAGGTAACATGGACCATTATCTATCCAACCAATACTATTTTGTCTGCCCCTACCTGCCTTTTTGGAAGATATCNGGAGCAAGAACGCACATCTGGGCAGATCTTCCAGGAGCAAGAACGCATATCTGGGCAGATCTCCCAGGAGCAAAAACGCACATCTGGGTAGATCTCCCAGGAGCAAGAACGCACATCCGGGCAGATCTTCCAGGAGCGAGGACGCACATCCGGGCAGATCTCTTCCAGGAGCAAGAACGCACATCTGGGCAGATCTCCCAGGAGCAAGAACGCACATCTGGGTAGATCAACCAGGAGCAAGGACGCACATCTGGGCAGATCTCCCAGGAGCGAGGACGCACATCTGGGCAGATCTCCCAGGAGCAAGAACGCACATCTTGGCAGATCTCCCAGGAGCAAAGACGCACATCCGGGCAGATCTTCCTGGAGCGAGGACGCACATCCGGGCAGATCTCCCAGGAGCGAGGACGCACATCCGGGCAGATCTCCCCGAAGTGAGGACGCACATCCGGGCAGATCTTCCTGGAGCCGAGGACAACAACATCCGGGGAAAAGATCTCCCTGGAGTGGAGGACGCACATCCGGGGAAGATTTCCTGGAGCGAGAATGCCACATCCGTTGCAGATCTTCCATGAGCGAGGACGCACATCCGGGCAGATCTCCCAGGAGCGAGGACACACATCCGCGGAGATCTCCCTGACGCGAGGACGCACATCCGGGCAGATCTCCCAGCAGCGAGGATGCACATCCGGGCAGATCTCCCATGAGCGGGGACGCACATCCGGTCAGATCTCCAAGGAGTGAGGTCGCACATCCGGGCAGATCTCCCAGAAGCGAGGACGCACATCCGAGCAGATCTCCCAGGAGCTAGGATGCACATCCGGGCAGATCTCCCTGGAGCGAGGACGCGCATCCGGGCAGATTTCCCAGGAGCGAGGATGCACATCCGGGCAGATCTTCATAGAGCGAGGACGCACATCCCGGCAGATCTTCCTCGAGCGAGGACGGCACATCCGGGAAGATCTCCAGGAGTGAGGACGCCACAAATCCGGTGCAGATATTTCCACGAGCAAAGGACGCACATTCGGGCAGATCTCGCTGGGAGCGAGGACGCACATCCAGTCAGGATCTCCAAGGAAGCGAGGACGCACATCCGGGCAATTCCAGGAGCGAGGACGCACATTCTTGGACAGATCTCCCAGGACAATAACGCACATCTGGGCAGACTCCCAGGAGCAGGAACACACATCTAAGCAATCTCCCAGGAGCAAGGACGCACATCCTGGGCAGATCTCCCTTGGAAGGCGAGGACGCGCGATCCGGGCAGATTTCCCAGGAGCTGAGGATGCACATCCGGGCCAGATCTCCCTAAGGAGTGAGGACGCACATCCGGGGCAGATCTTCCTGGACGAGGGACTCACATCCAGGTAGATCTTCCTGGGAGCGAGGACGCACATCCGGGCAGATTTCTCCCTGGGAGTGAGGACGCACATCCGGCAAGATATCCCAGGAGTGAGGATGCGCATCCGGGCAAGATTCCCCGGAGTAGGACACACATCCGGGCAGATCTTCCTCGAGCGAGGACGCACATCCGGGCAGATCTCCCTGGAGGAGGACGCACATTTTCCGGGGCAGATCCCCTGGAGCGAGGACGGCACATCCAGGCAGGATCTCCCTGAGTATAGGACGTACATCCGGGCAGATTTCCTGGAGCGAGGACGCACATCCGGGCATATTTCCCTGGAGCAAGGACGCGCATCCGGGCAGATCTCCCTGGAGCGAGGACGCACATCCGGGCATATTTCCCAGGAGCGAGGACTCACATCCGGGCAGATCACCTAGGAGCAAGGACGCACATCCGGGCAGATCTCCCAAGAGCAAGGACGCACATCCGGGCAGATCTCCCTGGAGTGAGACGCACACTGAGCAGCATCTCCTGGAGCGAGGACGCACATTCCGGGCAGATCTCCCTGGATCGAGGACGCACATCCGGGCAGATCTCCCAGGAGCGAGAACGCAATTCGGGCATATCTCCCTAGAGGCGAGGACGCACATCCGCGGCAGATCTTCCTGGAGCCGAGGACGGCACATCTGGCGGATCTCCCTGAGTGAGACGCACATCCGGGCAGATCTTCATGGAGCGATGGACGCACATCCGGGCAGATCTCCCAGGAGCGAGGACGCACATCCGGGCAGATCTCCCTGGGCGAGGACGCACATCCGGACAGATCTCCCTGGAGTGAGACGCACATCGGGCAGATTTTCCTGGAGCGAGGATGCACATTCCGGGCAGGATCTTCCATGAGCGAGGAACGCAACATCCGGGCAGATCTTCCCAGGAGCGAGGACACACATCCGGGAATCTTCCTGACGCCGAGGACGCACATCCGGGGCAGATCCCAGGAGCGAGGACGCACATCCGGGCAGATCTCCCTGGAGCGAGGACGCACATCCGGGCAGATCTCCCAGGAGCGAGAAAGCACATTCGGGCATATCTCCCTAGAGCGAGGACGCACATCTGGGCAGATCTCCCCGAAGTCAGGACGCACATCCGGGCAGATCTTCCTGGAGCGAGGATGCACATCCGGGCAGATCTCCCTGGAGTGAGGACGCACATCCGGGCAGATTTCCCTGGAGCGAGGATGCACATCCGGGCAGATCTTCCATGAGCGAGGACGCACATCCGGGCAGATCTCCCAGGAGCGAGGAACTCACATCCGCGGAGATCTTCCCTGGACGCGAGGACCACACATCCGGGCAGATCTCCAGGAGCGAGGATGCACATCCTGGGCAGATCTCCCATCTCCAGCGGGACGCACATCTCGGTCAGTACTCCAAGGGAGTGAGGTCGCACATCCGGGAGATTCTCCCAGAAGCTAGGATGGCAAACATCGGGCAGATTCTCCCTGGGAGGCACGAGGACGCGCATCCGGACAGATTTTCCCAGGAGCGAGGATGGCACATCCGGCAGATTCTCCCAGGAGTGAGGACGCACATCCGGCAGATCTTCCTCGAAGCGGAGGAGCACATCCAGGAAGATCTCCCTGGAGTGAGGGACGCACATTCCGGGCAGATATTTCAACGAGCAAGGACGCACATCCGGCAGATCTCCCTGGAGCGAGGACGCACATTCCGGTCAGATCTCCAAGGAGCGAGGTCGCCACATCCGGGCAGATCTCCCAGGAGCGAGGCGCAATCCGGGCAGATCTCTCAGGAGCGAGACGCATCTGGGACAGATTCCCAGGAGCAGGAACGCACATCTGGGCAGACCTCCAGGCAGCAAGAACACACTCTGGGCAGATCTCCCAGGAGCAAGGACCGCACATCGGGCATCTTCCTGGAGCGAGGACGCACATCCGGGCGGATCTCCCTGGAGTGAGGACGCACATCCGGGCAGATTCTTCATGGAGCGAGGACGCACATCGGGCAGATCTCCCAGAGCGGGACGCACATCGGGCAGATCCTCCTGGAGTGAGGACGCACATCTGGGCAGATCGGCCCTGGAGCGAGGACGCACATCCGGGCAGATCTCCCTGGGAGCGAGGACGCACATCCGGCAGATCTTCCAGGAGCGAGAAACGCGCATTCGGGAATATCTCCCTGGAGCGAGGGACGCAACATCTGGGCGGATCTCCCCGAAGTGAGGGACGCACATCCGGGTGATTCTTCCTGAGGAGCGAGGACGCACATCCGGACAGATCTCCTGGAGTGAGGGACGCACATCCCGGGCAGATTTTCCTGGAGCGAGGATGCACATCCGGGCAGATCTTCCATGAGCTAGAACGCAACATCCGGGCAGATCTCCCAGGAGCAGGACACACATTCCGGCGGAGTTCACCTGACGCCGAGGACGCACATCCGGGCAGATCTCCCAGGAGCGAGGTGCACATTCCGGGCAAATCTTCCCCATTGAGCGAGGATGCACATCCGGGCAGATCTTCATAGAGCGAGGACGCACATTCGGGCAGATCTCCCAGGAGCGAGGACGCACATCCGGGCAGATCTCCCTGGAGTGAGGACGCACATCTGGGCAGATCGCCCTGGAGCGAGGACGCACATCCGGGCAGATCTCCCTGGGGCGAGGACGCACATCCGGGCAGATCTCCCAGGAGCGAGAACGCACATTCGGGCATATCTCCCTAGAGCGAGGACGCACATCCGGGCAGATCTTCCTGGAGCGAGGACGCACATGCGGGAAGATCTCCCATGAGCAGGGACGCACATCCGGGGAGATCTCCCTGGAGCGAGGACGCACATCCGGGCATATTTCCCTGGAGCAAGGACGCGCATACCGGGCAGGATCTCCCTGGAGCGAGGACGCAACATCCGGGCATATTCCCAGGAGCGAGGACTCACCATCCGGGGCAGATCACCTAGGAGCAAGGACGCACATCCGGGCAGGATCTCCCACGAAGAGCAAGGACGACACTGCACGTGCGCACGTGCACCCCTGTTCCGTCCACGAAAGTTACCTACAAGACATCGTTGCAATACCGGACCTCTATCTCGGCAACCAAAAGTCGCAAAGACACGGGTCAAACACAGATGCGTTAGAGAAACGATCCGCCCGGCGTATCCATCTATGCGTGTCAATCAGCGGCGCGTGGTACGTGCAAAGTTATTGGCTATACAAGCGCAAATTCATAGTTTTATGACGTCTTCACAATGTAATTCAGTGTTCAGCACCTATGGGACGTGAAGCAATGAAACAAACACCAATGTGTGACCAATGTACCGTCTCTAAAATGCACACATATATTTATATTTTAATGCAGTATTTCACTGTTAAAGTCCACCTTTAATATTTGCATTGCTGATTTTATCATATTTCCTTCATTACACCGCCGTAGCATCAAAACAAAAGGGTGCTAAGTGATAAAAAAGATGCAGATGTAAAGCGCAATCAAATCCATCTAATACCCACCCAAAATGTATTTTTGCCTACAAACATGAAGCTTATAATTGCAAATTTTAAAAAATAACGCTTACAAAAAAACTATTAAGTTCAAAGTATCGATTTAGTTCGGAATCTTATTTGCGACGACAAAACAAACATAGCGAAAATAATTCAAAGGCCATGCTTTGCACAAGGACGAACCTCCGTTGGGCGGGTGATAATTGAAGCGGATTTATTTGGACTCGCTCGTCCTTCGCCGTTAAAGGCGTCTTACTGGTGATAATATCGCCCAAATCAGGAATTTAATTCTTGAAATATATGATGCATATACTCAAACTTTCACACCAAAACATTTAAAAACATTACATAAATATTCAAAAAATATTCAAAATATTTTCAGAGCAACAATCCATCGTGAGAACGGATATTGTTTCGTGTTTTGCCCGAGTAACTAAGCTATTAACAAACAAAAAAAATGGCAGAGTCTTGAGCCGATAGGAAGTCTAGAATACCCAGTCGACCGTCACCGGTCACTGGTCAGTCCGTGCGGACGTCACGCTCTACCGTGACGCGCTGCTCTCCCCCCCCCCCACCTCCCCCTCCAAACACAGCGTGACACGGCACCGTATTAAACCGCGGCAGCAGTGACGTTGATAAGGCGCGTTTCCGGTCCATCTGTCTCTGCGGCCTAGTATAACAGCGGCGCCGCGCACACCGTCGCTGATCGATTGAGTTGGCTCGGTGACCAGCAGCAGAAGAAGGCAGCCGCCGCCTCCGCTGTGACGGAGCTCACAGCCCACGGCTCGGTGACCAGCAGTAGAAGAAGGCAGCCGCCGCCTCCGCTGTGACGGAGCTCACAGCCCACGGCTCAGCTCAGCCGTCTGCGCTGCTCCGGTACACTGCAGTATGTGCAGTTACTGGCCAGTGTTGTCCGGCACACCGCAGTACTGACTAGTGTTGTCCGGCACACTACAGTACTGACCAGTGTTGTCCGGCACACTGCAGTACTGACTAGTGTTGTCCGGCACACCGCAGTACTGTCTAGTGTTATCCGGCACCACCGCCAGGTACTGCTAGTGTTGTCCGGACACTTACGTAACTGACCAGTGTTGTCCGGCACACCGCAGTACGGACTATGTTGTTCCGCCACCGCGAGTACTTGTCTATGTTATTCCGGCACACCGCAGTACTGACCAGTTTGTCCGGCACACCAGCAGTACTGGACTATTGTTGTCCGGCACACTACAGTACTGACAGTGTTGTCCGGCACACCGCAGTACTGACTAGTGTTGTCCGGCACACCGCAGTACTGACTAGTGTTGTCCGGCATACTGCAGTTACTGACTAGTGTTGTCCGGCATACCGCAGTACTGACTAGTGTTGTCCGGCACACCGCAGTACTGTCTAGTGTTGTCCGGCACACTGCAGTACTGACTAGTGTTGTCCGGCACACTGCAGTACTGACTAGTGTTGTCCGGCACACCGCAGTACTGACCAGTTTTGTCCGGCCGCATTACTGACTAGTGTTGTCTGGCACACCGCAGTACTGACTAGTGTTGTCCGACACACCACAGTACTGACTAGTGTTGTCCGGCACACCGCAGTACTGACTAGTGTTGTCCGGCATACTGCAGTACTGACTAGTGACCAGTGTTGCCCGACACACCGCAGTACTGACTAGTGTTGTCCGGCACACCGCAGTACTGACTAGTGTTGTCCGGCATACTGCAGTAACTGACCAGTGTTGTCCGGACACGCCAACAGTACTGACTAGTTTGTCCGCACACACATACTGATAGTGTGTCCGGCACCACCACAGTACTGACTAGTGTTGTCTGCACACCGCAGTACTGGACCATGTTGTCCTGACACCACAGTTACTGACCAGTGTTGTCCGGACACCGCAGTACCTGACTAGTGTTTGTCCGGCACACTGCAGTACTGATTAGTGTTGATCCGGCACACCGCAGTACTGACTAGTGTTGCCGGCATACTGCAGTACTACTAGTGTTTGTCCGGGCACACCACATTACTGTCTAGTGTTGTCCGCACCACCGCAGTACTGACTAGTGTTGGTCCGGCACACCACAGTACTGGGACTAGTGTGTCCGGCACACCAAACAGTACTGTCTAGTGTTGTCGACACACTGCAGTACTGACCAGTGTTGTCCGGCACACCACAGTACTGACTCAGTGTTGTCCGGCACACCATAGTACTGACTAGTGTTGGTCCGGCAACCGCAGTACTACTTAGTGTTGTCTGGCCCACCGCCAGTACTGACCAGTGTTGTCCGCACAACCGCAGTACTGAACTAAGTGTTGTCGGCATACTTGCAGTACTGTCTAGTGTTGTCCCGGCACACCACAGTACTGACTGTGTTAGTCCGGCACACCGCAGTACTGACTAGGTTGTCCGGCACACCGCAGTACTGACTAGTGTTGTCCGCACACTGCAGCTACGACTTAGGCTCAGTCCTGGGCCCTTTGTGTTATATTAATATATGTGATACAATTAAGAAGAGGTTAGACAGCAAAGTATTGAAAATTTGCAGATGATCTAAAGTTTTTCAGGAATTATTAGAGGAGGACAATGATCAGGATGTTTTCAAGCTGACCTGGACAAGCTTTAGTTTGAGTGGTCTGAAGCATGGCAGATGAAATTCAATTTGAGTAAAATGTTTTAAAAGGGAATTCCCCATGCACGCTGACGAGTTAGCCAGTAAGCACGAGTATGAAATGGGTTGGGCAGAAACTAGAGCAGATTGAAAAGGAAAGAGATTTAGGTCGTGGTTAAATCAGCAGACTATCATCGTCGGTCAGGTCGTTAGAATCTCAGGAAAAAAAGCGCTTAAGAATGCTGGGGGCATTAAAGAAATGTTACCTACAAAGCTTGAAGAGGTAATAACAAAACTGTATTGTGCATATGGTTCAGACCACATCTTAGAGTATAGCGTGGACAAGCCTTGGTCCCAACATATGAGAAAGATGTGGTGTGTTAGAAAGAGTTCAGGAAAAAAGGGCAACAAAAATGGTTTTAAATTGTCTTTATAGTTATTGCCTTATGAAGAAAGATTAAAGGAAATTGGTATGTTTTTCATTTAGATATAGAAGGCTAAGAGCGAGATCTTATTTGAAGTATTTCAAATTTTGTGAATGGTAGCATTCTGGATATTTAAAGGGAATGTTTGAATTAGTAGGGAAAATCGTAGTAGAGGTCATTCAGCATAAAAAACTCGAATGAAACAAAATAGAACTAGGCTACGGTCAGTCATTTTTCAGCAGAAAAGTTGTAGGGCATTGGAATAAGCTACCGGGGGATGTCGCTACTGCAGTGTCACTTGCCTCTTCAAAATTAGATTAGATAAATACTATACAGAGAAGGGATTAGTTCATAAGTACTCGTGGATTAGACTTGTTTTAGGTAGGTGGGGTGGACTGGAGGGTTGAGACTGTTGGGGTTGGGGGGGGGAGGATATGTGCAACCTCGTATGGGCCCTGGAGGCTCTTTGTTGCACTCTTTTTATGTCTTTATGTTCTTTTTAGTCTTAGTGTTGTCCGGCACACCGCAGTACTGACTACGTTGTTTGGTCCGGCACACCGCAGTACTGACCAGTTTTGTCCGGCACACCACATACTGACTAGTGTTTTCCGGCATACTTGCAGTACTGGACTAGTGTTGTTCCGGCGCACCACAAGTACTGACTAGTGTTGTCCGGCTACACTGCAGTTACTAACTATTGTTGTCCGCGCACACCACAGTACTGACTTAGTGTTGTCTTGGCACACCGCAGTACCTTGACCAGTGTTGTCCGGAACACACAGTTACTGACTAGTGTTTGTCCGGCACACCACAGTATGTCTAGTGTATCCGGCACACCCACAGTACTGACTAGTGTTTGTCCGACACCACCCGCCAGTTACTGGCCAGTGTTTGTACGGCACCACCGCAGTACTGGACTAGTTTGTCCGGCATACTGCAGTACTGACTAGTCGTTGTCCGGCACCATGCAGTACTGACTAGTGTCTTCCGGCACACCGCCAGTACTGACTAGTGTCTGTCCGGCACACCGAGTACTGACTAGTGTTGTCCGGCACACCCACGAGTACTGCTAGTGTTCGTCCGGCACAACCCAGTACTGACCAGTGTTGTCCGGCACCCGCAAGTACTGACTAGTTGGTTGTCCGGCACACCGCAGCTTACTGGACTAGTTGTTGTCCGGCACACCACAGTACTGACTAGTGTTGTCCGGCACACCGCAGTACTGACTAGTGTTGTCCTGCACACCGCATACTGACTAGTGTGTCCCGGCACACCACAGTTACTAATAGTTTCGTCCGGCCACACTGCAGTACTAACTAGTGTTGTCCGGCACACCACCAGTAACTGACTAGTGTGTTGGCACCACCGCAGTACTGGACCAGGTTGTCCGGAAACCACAGTAACTGACTAGTGTTGTCCCGGCACACAACTAGTCTGACTAGTGTTGTCCGGCACACCACAGTACTGACTAGTGTTGTCCGGCATCACTGCCAGTACTGACCAGTTGTTGTCCGGCACATCACACAGTACTGATTAGTTGTCTGTCCGGCACACCACAGTACTGACTAGTGTTGGTCCGGCCATACTGGCAGATACTGGACTAGTGTGTCCGGCACACCGGCAGTACTGTACTAGGTGTTGTTCCGCGCACACCACAGTACTGAACTAGTGTTATCCGGCACACTGCTAATGGACTGACTAGTGTTTATCGGCACACCGCAAAGTTTACTGACTTATGTGTTGGTCTGGCCACACGCAGTATCGATAGATGAGCTTAGTCGGCGCCAGCACCCACGTCCGCAAGTAGCTGACTTAGGTGTCTCGTACGGCACACTTGCCAGTTACTGGACCAGGTTGTCCGGCACACTGCAGTACTAACTCAGTGTTGTGACGGCCACACTGCTCCTAGTACTTGACTAGTTGGTTTGGTCCGCACACCACAGTACTGACTAGTGTTGTCCGGCACACCACATACTGCTGTGTTGTCGACACACCTGCACAGTCACCTGCGACTACCGCTGTTGTCAAGGCACACCGCACAGCTCACTGTCTCCAGTGTTTTGTCCGGCACACCGCAGTTACTGACTAGGTTGTCCCGAACACACGCCCAGTACTGCACTAGTGTTGCTCCGGCACACTTGCAGTACTGACTAGTGTTGTCCGGCACACCGCATACCGAACTCAGATGTCTCGTTCTCGCGCCACATCCACAGTACTGACTAGTGTTGCTCACGGTACACCGCATCAGCTCACGTGACTTACCGTGGTTGGTCCGGCACTACCACAGTACTGACTTAGTGTCTGAGTCGGCACCACCACCCCAGTACTTGACCAGATTGTTGTTCGGCGGCGCACCCGCAGTACTGACTCAGTGTTGTCCGGCACACCAACATACTGACTAGTGTTTCTGCACACCGCAGCACTGACTAGTGTTGTCCGGCACACTGCCAGTACTGACTAGTGTTGTCCGGCACACCACAGTAACTGACCAGTGTTGTTCCGGCACCACTTGCAGTACTGGACTTAGTTTTGCTCCCGGCACCCACCGCCAGTACTGAACTAGTGTTGTGTCCGGCACACTACAGTAGCTTGCACCAGTGTTTTGTCCGGGCACACCGCAGTACGGTGAGCTAGTGTTGTAGACGGCACACTTGCAAGTACTGACTAGTGTTGCCGGCACCACTGCCAAGTACTGACTAGTGTTGTCCGGCACACCGCCGGAGTTACTGTCTAAAGATAGATATGTATGGCCCACACCGCAAGCACTGACTAGTGTTGCCGGCACACTTGCAAGTACTGACCAGTGTTGTCCGGCACACCGCGAGATCTCTAGTACTGACTTAAGTGTTGTACCTGGTTCACAACTACAGTACTGACAACAGTGTTTGTCCGGCACCACCGCTCTCCGAGTACCTGACTAGGTGTGGTCGTCCGGCACACTACAGTAATCGACGATGTTTGTCCGGCACACCGCAGTAACTGACCAGTGTTGTCCGGCACACCGCGAGTACTGACTAGTGTTGTCCGACACACCACAGTCTGACTAGTGTTGCCCGGCACACCCGCCGTCAGTACTGAACTAGTGTGTCCGGCACCCGCCAGTACTTGACTAGTGTGTCCGACACCGCAGTACTGACTAGTGTTGTCCGGCACACCGCAGTACTGACTAGTGTTGTCCGGCATACTGCAGTACTGACTAGTGTTGTCCGGCACACCACAGTACTGACTAGTGTTGTCCGGCACACTGCAGTACTAACTAGTGTTGTCCGACACACCACAGCTGCTCATTGTTGTCCGGCACACCGTAATGCTGTTATGATGCCTAGTGTTCTGATGTGTTCAGACAAATACGCTCGTACAGTCCAGATACATACATTGCAATTTGTGCAGGCGTCATGTGCCGAATAAGTGAATAAGTATTTGATAAGAAATAACAAAGCAGCAGCCCGCAATTATAAGCATCAGAGAAGATGAAGGGATTAAGTTAAGGTGTGTCAGAAGGGTGCGAACTGCGATGTAATAGATGGAAACGACACTGATCCACTCTTTCCATCATCATGATATACTTATTTGTTTTGACATATTTAATTCAAGATCGACTCCTCGAAACACATTGTTATCAAAGCAGAGGATGTGTTGCACAGCCTTACGCTTAAAGCATCGCGAAACCATTGTTCAGTATGCAAATAGAAGTCTGCATTTGGATTAATTTGTCTTTCCGCTCTATCGCCCCGTCTCGGCCTCAGAAGCCCTCTTGAAGCCCTGTGTGTGGCTAGATTTGAAAAGTTTCGATTGGCTGTGCCGATATCAGATTGCAGAGTCAATAGGCCAGCTCCTCGGTGACCGCCAATGGGCCCTCAGAGCGCAATGACGGTCACCGAGGGAGCGACCTCACCGATCTAAGTGTAGAAGCATCTTTGACAAATACAATTTATGCTTTGTTCTTAAAATTTTCATATGACGTTGGGAATGTATATTGAAGAGAAAATAAAAATAAAAACCATGTCTGCGGATATTTATAAATACAAACTTTTATCTATATAGGTATGTTATTGTCATAAACCTATGTCTGTAAACCTAGGGATCAGCATGTGCTCGGATCCCAGAAGCCTCAAATTTGGAATCAAGGTTCTGACAACGATAACAGCAACACAGCACTATTATATGCGTTGAACTTCTGAGCGCCCAGATCCTGCTCTATTTGCCTGAAGGCGTATTGGTTTGTTTGAGCTATCAAAAACCTTCGAAAATAGTCTGAGATCCACTTTTGGATCCGTCTGAAACCGTCGCGATCCATGATCCGGAAAGGATCTTTGGGCCATTTTCGTCCGGGTTCTAATACTTCGAATTGACGATAAAAGACTTTCACATTGAAAAAGTACAGCACGGAGCAAGGAGTTTTGCAATGTGCGGAAGTGCTATAGCATATTCTCCCGTCGCCACAATACTCATTTAAAGGCCAAAACGCCTGGGGGAATGGAACATGTCTGCTAGGGATGCATATTTCATAGGCATAAACATACGGGGGGGGGGCAAAAGTAGGGCAACTTGACCCACTCCCTTCTCAATCATCTAACAGCTGGTGACACCCTGAAATCAATACCGATTCGAGGTGATTTTAGAGTCTGCAAAGTGGAGTACGTTGATGAAGTCCGAAGTTCGCCTCGACGCAAACTTTGCAGTTTTGTTTGGCAAAATATAGTTGTATCATTCAAAGCCATTTATATGCCGTTAATACGCGCACCATGAGACTGTACGTGCTTACTTAGAACCGACACGGTGAGGGGCGGGCTCTCCTTACACCTAAGATCTCTGAAACTAGACAAGGTAGGGACAGGTGTGAACGGTGTTAGATATTTCGTGACAACATACACCGAAAATAGTTCCGTTTATTCTTAGTTTAGGTGATATTGAGGTCACTTGAGTCGAGGCTAATTTCAAAGGTCAAGCTTTGGCCATACATAGGTGTCGTCTGCAAAACCAAATTTATCTGGAGAACTAAAGGAGTCAGGGATGCGTGGTTGCTAGACATGTGCATGGATCTGAAAGAGGATCTACGAACCAAGAGGATTTCCCAACAAAATTCAATGTTGGATCTATGATGCCACTGAATGCCACGACAAAATGCAGCAGTGGATCTTGGATCCCAGTAGATTCCTCGATTAAATTTGGCAACGGGGATCCAATGATATACGATGAAAATGGATCTCTGATCCTAACGGATCTCGGATCCGACAAGATCCGACTTATAAATTATGACATAATTTAAGTATTGATTTACAAAATATAACTAAAAGCATACGCCCATGCTAATTGTATTTACAACAAATTGAAATGTACTGACTATTACTCAAAATATGGGTTCCGTAAAAAGCATCTACGTAATGGCGGGTCTGGAATCCAATTGAATCCCAGCGCAACATGGTGACCGCTATCTCGGATCCCGGCGGATCCGTCCTCCAGTGTCGAAGACGGATCTATGATCCCTGTGGATCCATCGACAAATTATGAGTGTGGATCTACGATCCCAGTGGATCTGGGATCTTGATTCCAGAGATCAGATCCCGGGATCCTTTTTAGAAATCCGAACACATGTCTGGCGGTTGCCATTAGAAACATGATTAAATCGTATTTCTGCAGTTTTCAATCATATTTGATCCCGGGCAATAGTTAGGTCAGAAGAGGTCAATGAAGTTAACACTTTCTAAACATAATTACTTATTACATTATTTTCTGGAAATAACTATTGACAAAAGCACGAAGAAGTGATACCGGATGCAGCTTGCAATATGCTGCTTGTCCTGTCAAGCCGCGTCGAATGATACCTTTACATCGTAACTTGGTAAGGTCATATCGGGAAATTTACTTGACTTCTTAGAGGTCACAGGACAATATATTCCTGCCCGGGGCTGGGACAATTTAATGATCCACACGCAGCTATTATTTACACGAGCTGAGAAGTAGCCGCGAGGTACCCAGGGAGAGATTTCGCGAGTGTAGCTATCGATAAAAAAAATGCGGATGGACTGAGATTATTAAATTGGCCAGCACCAAAATGTAGGAAGGGTGTTATTGTGGCCTGCTTAGTGGCCTGCCCTCGGCGCGGTTTGCCGGGGCCTGAGCTCGCCTCTACGCGATACTGTCGGTAACCTGTCTGGGCCGGGGCGGTGTTGCGGCCGACCTGGGGTCGGCCGTGACCAATACAGTCAGTCACTCGATCCGACCACGTGTGTTCATCTGGCTGGTGCCTGGTGCGGCACTATAACAGAAGGTATTTCCCATAACATGCTTGGGGCGGCTTGGCATCAAAAGCAAATACATGTCTGAACCAAACGTTCTAACTCTCAAACTTCTAATCTTGATGTAAGTTATATAGACAATTGTAATAGGATGAATACTTGAAACGTCGAGAAGAAATCACTTGAAGAGATAGTGATCTGCAACTCAACAAAAAGACAGAAAGAAGACCAGCCCTACTGGATCAAAAGCTTGAGGGAAAAGCCAAAATTGGGATTGAGAAGACAGAACTTATCTGGATTTGACCCCAAAACAGTGCATACGTTCCGCAGGTTTTGCAATTAGTGGATACTGCGTAATAGCAAATAGGTGATTCTTGTAATAGTTGCAATCTTGTTAATAGGTGCATCTTGTTATGGATGCATAGTGTAATAGGTGCATACGTTTTGTATAGAGTGATACGCCCTTTGGTTTGAGTGTGTTTTTGTGTTTATTAGACATAGAAAATAAACTCGCATGAGAGATCGCACCGAGCGGAGATGGTGGTGTGAATGGGAGCGGCTGCCGCTGCACTAATAGCCTAGTGAAGGAAACAGACCACTCTATAATCGGAAGGAAGCATTCACACCCATAATGCCTGATTTTCGTCATCGTATGACGTCCATACCTACGTCATAGCTTCGAGCAGGTATGACCCACGCACCACAAATCTGCTTATAAGGCGCGGCATCATATGATATTTCGTGCCTGACATTCATCGGGCCTGAGAACACATTGATGATTCCTCGCCCACGTGTAAGCGCGCAGGTTTTTAATCGCACTGGAGTATACCAGACACGGAGCAGCGTACTTTCGATTACACAAAACACACACGGAAGGTGAGATTCATGAGAATCGGCACTAGCCCAAAGGTGTATGGAAACGGTGTATATAAGCACCACAATACTCACAGCTATGGAGGCGGCTTGGAGACACCAAAGCCAAATCGCAATGCCTGAAACACCAAGACATACAGTCACCTCAACTTAAATCTTTTAAAAAGTTACGTATGAAGAACAGAGACGTAGGCGGAGGATGATCATCCGCTTTAAACGTGATGAGAATATTTCACTTGAAGAGAAGTACGGTGCAATATAAGAGACAACGAGACCATAGGAGAAACTAGACAGCCATGAGTCACCAATAAGCTGTATGATGAAAGATGGCAAAAAGTTGATGACTTAGCTATAGAGCCAGAAAGTGTGACATAGACTCAGTATATGGATTAAGTGGGAACCCTCGAATAACAGGTGTCATAACTGTCTGTCCGTCAGGTATTGTATACAATATGGTTTGTGCATACTGAGAGAAATAAGATTAGGTGCATTAACTTAAGTAATAGCTCGCAATGCTTGTAATTTAGTGTTGCATCTTGTTATATTGAGATTGGCATAGTCAATAGGGTGAATACTGTTTTCTTGTAATTAGGTTGCAATACGTCACTGTGTTGGTGATGGCGATTGTATATTTGTCTATGGTTTATTTATGACTATATTGTGCAATCTAAAATATGACTTCAGCTGAAATATTCGCGAAGGAGAAAGTATGTTGTAGAAGTAAATTGCTAAGCGGTGGGTCAAAAACCATCACTAGCATAGTGAAGGAAACAGGACTCCAACTGGTCTATAGTTACTTGAATGGACGGGAGAAAGCAATTTGTGTAGCACTCCGATCAATGTTGCTTTGTATTTTATCACTGTTTCTATCATTGTTATGTATATCGTATATATACTTTCTATCGGGATTCATTATGTATTTAGGTTATGGAGGCGTCGTGAGGTAAACTCACATCAATGACAACGGATGTCGTGTGAACTATTCTTAACTGTAGATTATAAGGTCCACAACCCTACCTGAAAATTATTTAAAATCACACTTAATTGTTCTCATACTCCACAAAGTGTGGTATAATGCCGTGATATTTTTAATGCATGGCTTCCCCCATTTAGTACAGTGCATGCAGCATGTTATGAGGAAAACATTGTGTATATGTGTGTGTAATACCACACCACCTCTGAAAATTATTTAAACACTATTTTCTCTCTCACACCACAGAAAAGCTAGAGGTATCATGCACGTGCTATTTTAATGCCTGGCTTTCCCCATTTAGACGTGCAATGCTGCATGTATGGGAAACAAAAAGTCACATATATCGTTTTATTTTGAGTAAAAATTGTGGGTCTGGTGGCCCCTCATAAAAAACTTTATAATGCCATTTAGCATGAATGTATATTGTATACTAAGGACTCTGCGTGTGTTTGTATGCACTTGCATTGTATGTATTAAATGTGTTCGAAGTGTTCAAAGTGTATGAACGTATGATGAACAATGCATCAGTGTAAATTTTAATTTGAAAAAATGAAATACTGTGCAGGCCGAAGTGCTACGTCAATAAATGAATGAATGAATTAATTAATGGGTCTGGTGATCATAGGCGAAGTGAAACAATTTCCGTTGACCTTATACGCATTTGCGTATTCCTCATTGACTTATGTATACCTAATTGGGAGGCCATGAAATCGACATGACCTCAGGTAAGAAGAATAAGAAATATATATAAAAAAATAAGCCATAAGAAATGTGAGATAGCAGAATTGTACGTATTTATGAGCTGATTGAATTATTAGGTTTCCAATAGATCGGTGAATCACTCTGGCTGTGGCACGAACTCATTTTTTGGAGGTGTGTGTAACTCGCCATTGGCTGGGGGAACGCCCTCCCTGAGGGATTTGCGCAATAGCTAAAACACAAACAGCGCTATCTTATGCGCGAAACGTCGGGTACCTTCTCTTGCAACAATTTTACGTCTTCTGTGCAAAATGAAAAAAGTTTGTCAACAATAATCGAGATATATAAAATTTAGTGTCGTCACTACATACGAGTTTGACGCAGTGGTCTGGTAAACTTACAGGCCGTACAAAGGGCATTTATAAACCAAAATGCAATCGGAAACTTCAAAAGATAGCAAATGGCAAGGACCAGAAATTTACAATCTCGGATTTTTCACAATGTTATTTTTGTTTACCCCTGCCCCCAGCACAAAAATCAAAATGCCCACAAAACAAAACATTTTCAACTAGATTTAAAACGGAAGATATCTATGAAAGCCACGTAAAGACAATAGCCAAACCAAATTCAAAAGCAGTTTCTAAATTTTTCACTGACTATGGCTGACCTACCTACGCATGAGTAACTCATGACGTCTCTTTTGAAAGTATGTTTTTGACTTGTATTAACCAGATACAGTAAATACATGGCACCACTGTATTTCCGAGACAAAACTGGTTTAAATTGTGCATTTTTTATTTCGATCTATCAATTTCAAACTTAACAAAATGTGACCTTACCTTAACCTTATATCATGATATACTATAAAGTGTCAAGCTGTGCAAATGGCTGCTTCTTTCAAGTTATACGTGTAGAATAACCCACAAAACTTGTGACGCATAACTTCTTGCCAATAGTGACCTTACATGACCTGATCTGGACCTTGACCTTGACTTACAATTTCACTGTAGATTATACTGGAGATACATTAGACCTTTAAGAGCACCTTGTGCGATAATAGTATCAATCTAAGGCTTTGGATTGAAAGTGGCCGAAAACTAAAATAAATCAATTTTGATCTTTGACCTGACCTTGACCTGAAATGTGACCTTATGTGGTAAATTTCGCGTATGTTTTAGATGCGTCTTATTGCAAGCTCTCGATTGCAACCTTGCGCGTCTTGCTGCGGTTATTGGTTTGGAAGATAACAAGGGGGCTAAAACGCCCCCCCCCCCGCCAATGGTGTTCGGCTGATAGTTGAGACCCCTACCAATGCCGGGTTGAATGAGGACGCTTATTTGGAAGTTAAATTGACCATTTTTGGATGTGGGGCCACTTGGCGTGACCAGGTGACCTAACCTGATAAGACCAAAGGCCAAACAACTTACAGCATGTGGGCAATTTCTGTACAAACAGTTGTGCCAAAAAAAACGGCTGCGCTGCTGATTTGAATAAATGAACTGATTTTTTTAAATAACCTTTCAAAGTGAGAGTTTCAAAGGATTTTTACATATAAAAGGTGTCCATGCTCGGCCTGTTCTAGTCACTGTGGGCAGTGTGGGGTCATGGCCCCGATCGGCCCACTGGATCTGCCGTTGATTTTTGAAGCCGCAATTTCTGTTCAATCGAAGCATGACATTTGAAGCAGTATTGCGATATAAACAGCAATACTTTGGACATTGAAATTATACTTAATCACGAAAGAAGGTGCAACTACTATGTAGCAATACAACACAATTTATTATACGCCACTGCAATGGTATGGCGTGAGTTGTTCGGCAAAACAAAAGTTAACTCATAACTGGTATTTTTGATCAGTCAGGCAGCATGCTTTCATTTTCTTGCCTTTGTGTGAAAGGTTTGCGTCTCATTTTTCCAATCTATTGGATTTCCACTTAAAATAGACCCTGCATTATTTCAGCAATGTGTCAACTGTCAATGTGGGATGGACGACAGTCTTTAGATGCGCACGACATAGGTACCTACTCAGTAACTTTGAAGGATATATTTGAACATAAGATACAGTGATTACCCAGCAATTTCTATTACTGGATGTCGACTAAAATGAACTGAACCTTTCAGATGACTACAAATAACGTATAAATTAGACCATCTGCATTACATAATTTGGAATGATAACATAATCCCACGGTTGAATGATTAAGTCAGAGTCATCATGCATTTGAAGAACCCAAACGAATCCCTTACACAATTCACTTGGCTTCCATCATAAATCTTCTGATTTATTTCAGCCCTGGCGTAAACAATCCCGCAATCCTCACAAGCCACAGCCATTCTCGCCGGCAGAGGAAATGGGAGCGCCGGCTGGCTGGAGAGCGCCGGCCCGCAGCAGAGGCAATATAGTCTGTTGGCCACCGACTCCTCCGCCGCTACAAGTGGGGCTCTTGCGGACAGCCGCCCTCGGTGGATTATGGGCGCACAGGTCGCGACCCCCTGCTATTACACACCCCTCATTGGCGACAACTGAAATCCATCTGGCGGCCCGCAGAGTGACGGCCTGCCGTTCGGATCGGAAAAAATGGGTCCCCAAACGTGTCAGCTAATCGGTCCTCCCAACTCTCAGCGCTAGGCAACTCACTATAGCGGATTAGTCAAACTCTTGAGTGACGCATGTTTAGCGCACAAACAGTGCGCAACAAGGATGGACCAGGTCGACTGCCAGCATAACAGAAAAATAAGAATAAAGTAGACAACCTAACAGATGTACGTCCTCACTAAACAACAATACCTGTCCTCGGAACAGTGCAAGGTCTGGTATTTATCAGAATGCATTCGTGGGCTCTCGAAATAGTTAGGTCGCCTTATATGGCTTCAAAAAAGTTGTTGAGCGCTGGGAGCGGCAAAATAAGATTAGGATTGCTTCGTAACAAAGTGACTTAATTTCTTACGTAATTAAGCACTGTGCCCTCATTCATCGTCGCTGCAATGCTATTTTTGAGTAAAAGTGAGAACCAGCCGATGCGACTGGGCGGGATTCCGAGAACGTGGGGTGCAGGCATTTGGGAGGGGCTAAATTGCCAAAAAGTTTGTCAACGACAATTGGAAAACTGTAGGATTTGGCTTCTGACCCCAGGTTATGAACGGGTTTAAAGGGAGTGTGTTCACTCTTTGAGGAATGGAGGTTTTGAACTGAGATAGCGAGTTATAGTTAGGCAGATCGAAATTAGTTATGGCTGAAGAATTAAAACTCGCAACGTAAACAGTTTCGACACCAGGGATTACGCTGTGGCATTCTTCGGGGGGTCCCCGGCCCCCGACAACAGCTTCTCGGTAGTTGCCGGCCAGCCGCGGCCCGGAAGGTAGGACACTCTCTGACACGTAGTCACCTGATCACGACGCCTTGTTAATATCCGCTCAGCCGCCACGGGCTGCGCGGCAACCACTTGTCTGAGACACATGACTAGGGTCTGGCGGAGGCCAGAAAACGCCCCTGCTATTCGTACAATTTTTCTCGGTGAGTAAATACTCATAGTTGACACATATTATTCTTTCTCCACATAGTATCCATCACTTGTCCAAACAGAAAGCTTCATATTTCGTGAGTTTGAGCTCAAGATGCACCGTATGGTTGAATTTCAAGACAACTTTCAAGGTGAACTATTCCCTTTAAAACAAACGTGCCCTTGTAAAAGTTTATTATATTTCCTTCTACATTGGAATATGTGTCAAATTTTGACCATTTTAGGCGATTTGGGGAGGCTAAAGCCCTTGCCGCCCCCTGGATCCACTAGAGGGGACCCTCAGTCCTAACAGGGGCTCTGACCTGACGCTCGTTGGGGGCTCCCTTTGGATTGCTTTGTCCTCCCATCCGAAAATGACAATCCGCCGCCACTGGTTCGTACATCCCCTAGATAGTTACATAGTTACATACCATACCCAACAGACGCGGAATCCAGGGGGCGCTAGGGCGCTCCCCTCCCACAACTGAGCTTGGTCGCGCCCGGAGGGCTCAACTTTTTGGATGTGGCGTCTCCTTGACAGAAATCCTGGATCCGCGCCTGCCCAAAACACGAACAGCATAATTTACTTTACCTTTTCTTGAAAAGACAACCTATATTAGTCTGTCTTTGTCTTTTCCTTTTTCATCGATACGGTCACTTGATCAGCGATAAAACCGACCATGGTCTCAGTAACGGAGTTTTTTTTTAATAACCGCCAGGTGTGGATCTAGGGGGCGCTAGGGCGCACGCACCTCCCCTGAGCCGGGTCGCGCGGGCACGCCCAGAGGACGCAACTTTGTGTTTGTGGCGCCCCCCCCCCTGACCGAAATCCTGGATCCGCGCCTGACCACCACCGTTAAATAAAATTAAAAGTGTAATTGCCCCTCAGGTCACGGGGTCACGGGGCCACTTTGTTTCGGCCAGATTTGGTAAAGTGACACCGAAACCGTTTTTACTAGCCCTGACAATATTGCCATTGTCTTTAAAACAATATATCATGTCAAGTTAGATAGGCACCTATGGCTACTAATTAGCTAATATTGAATATCCTGGATTTTCAGACATCTCTAGTGTCTAAAAATTTATTTGAATGAATTTTTGTATTATGATGCATTTATGCTTGCTACTAGATCCTACCACTTACCAATAGGTACTATTTGATACCATAGCATGCTTTGCGAGGATTTTATTTCAATGAATGCTTCAATGCTCAAAAGTCCGCCCCTGTAGCTCAGTGGGAGAGCGCTGGTCTTCTGACCTGTCTCAGTAGTGGCTGCCCGGGTTCGAGTCGCTTCGGCACTCGCTATTTGCTCCTGACTGGGATGGCCTGCGGCCGGTGGCAGCGGTCGCACTCAAGGCAGGGTGACGTCGCGAGCGGGGCGGACCGGTGTCCAGGTATGTCGGCAACATTGACATATATCAGGTATAGGACGAACTATCCGCCCCCCCGCAAGCGTTCCCGCCTGGCGACGTCTAGCGCCGCAGCGGAGAGGACGTCAGGGGCAAGAGTTTGCCGCTGTATGCTTTTCCGTTATGGCGGGGGGCGATATTTCGTCGGCTTGTAACTCAAAAACCACGTGATTAGCCATTGGAAAAGGTTTGAGGATGTAGAGATACGTGATGAATAACATGGCACAGAAATATTCACCTGAAAGTTGGGAGACATCTGTCAAATATCGCCCATCCGCATAGGAAAAGCATTGCCGCGGTAACTCTTTCCTCTCCGCGCGCGCTGGTGTCGCTTCAATTGGGAAATCGGCTGCCGGCGCGCAGCAGCTGGAGTAAGTTCGTCTATACCTATAGAGTCATGGTCGGGCACGTAAAACTTTCGTCTCTTAATTAATGCCGCAACAGGAATTGGCGCGATCGGGTGGTGGCAGGTCAGGACCAGCGCAACAAGCTCTGCTTAACGCGGGTCCTGACCTCGGAAAGCCATCCATACAAAACATTCGGACTAAATTTATTTAAAAAAAAAATGCTGATTGGCAAGAGCTAAATATTTTCTGTGTGTTGATTGACTCATTTATATGATAATATGTCTTACAATAAGTTATGTTATTATATTATAAATCAAATCATGAACATTATTCAGTAAAAGATGGAATATTGGTCTTTATATGTTATTGCTCGGGCTGCTAAGGGTATTTTTTATCAAAAATTGGCTAAAAACTTAGTATATATTCAACATACTGTTGACTTATTATTGTGGGTGCTCAGGGTGTATTGTGGGTGTTCAATTCAACTTTGTGGCTGCTCAGGCGCCCACAAAAAGATAGGAAACCACACCCCTGCACTGGTTCGAACACGTGTCTCTGTCGCGTTGCCACGCCCTCCAGTGGGAGATATTATAGCTGTTACTGTTCACACTGTTGAGCTGGCCATGTGCGAGATATGCTGTATTGCGGCACCAGAAGGCGTGTGTTTTCTGCGAGCAGTTTGCCAGTGTTTGCGATCATCCCTCTGATTATTGTCCTAGCGGGGGAGACACCAGCTACAGTGGGGATGGTCATTCGGGAGGTGGCGGTCGTGAATGAGGCCCGCTGATCACCGGCGCCGCCCACCCGACCGCTCCTTCCGCCGGGGTCTGCAGAGGTGGTCCTCATCATCACAGTACACAACACACAGACAAGGCAGCGATTCTGCTGGCAGATATGGCATAGGTATATGGCTATGCGAGGAAGCTTTAGTACATAGCCGGTCGTCATTGTCTCGATGTCCCAAGGTCAGGCAAAAATCGCCACCAATCACATGTTCTTGTGCAATGTGCATCCATACAAAATGATGTTGGAATGTTTTTCAGGAGACAACTCAGCAGTTTCAAGCGAGCGAGAGGGACAATAATGAGAGGAGATGGGGGGGAGAGAGTGGGAGTACTGGGATGGCCGCCCGGAATGGGTTAGATTTCCGCCGGAGTGGGCGACGGGTCAGATTTCCGACCAGCAGCAGATTTCAGACGCCAGTTGCTGCAGGACCGGCAGTAGCGCGGTTTATGAACACCACGAGTCAGTTTATCGGCGACACTGAGAGCCACTTGGAACGGTCATATTCGGCGGACATGATTCGTGAGCCGAGCCGTCTGGGGACCTGCACGGTGTCTGGATTTCAGACCAGCTGGGGACGGTCACTTCAGACCAGCTGGGGACGGTCACTTCAGACCAGCTGGAGACGGTCACGTGCAGGGCCGAGGTTTCGGCATTACCGACATCTAGCCAGGGCAGTGGTGCGGCGTTTGCGAGGCATTCGACGGGTTGTTAAAGGAAGAAGCTATCCTTGTCAATGGGGTTTAGAGTTGAGATAGCCAAGTTGCTACCCTTACTAAAAAATGATTTGAGAAGTTTTCACATCTTTATAAAAGCCCCTTAAACCACTGCCTCTTCCGGATGATATCGACAAAACAGGCTCAAACAATGCTTAAGGACCACTTATGATTTGTAATTGCCATCAAACGCTTACCCAAGCAGCGCAAATAACACAAAACAATAATTAATTTCATTTGTTATAAGAATCTAACAATCGTTTACGATTTATACACACCACTACGTATATGGAGAGCGTTTTCCAAGTTATGACTGGTACCACGGAGAAGGGGATATTAACTGACCAACCGTCAGCTGACGCTAATGCAATGATGAACGCCGAGCGCTTATACATTGTGGTTCTGTTTAAAGGGATTATACGGGTTTTCAAATAATTGAGTTCCATAAGTAAACATACTTATCAAGGTGTAGAAGGCCCACGGTTACCAATTTTTCTGGAAAATGCATCTCCTTAAACGTAAGAGTCAAAAGTGCCGTGATCCCCGCGTACTTTTTGCAGCTTGCTGAGTACAGACAGCTCTTTGCCTACGCCCGGAACCACCCGGATATGCGCCGCCCAAGGATAGAGATATTAAAAGTGGTGGACAGTAATCCCGATCAAGTACTCCTTATCAGATACAAGTTCTTTGAAAAGTCAAAGTTTTAAACGCTGGATAATTCTGAAATAATGGATTAATGAGCAAACGACGGTCATCTCTCATATGTCCTTAAAACGTGTTAGCACATACAACTGCAAAAGAGTGCATGTTCCTTTCAGGACGGAAACCCGTATAAACCTTAACTGCGTGAAACAAATCAAGCGCATCTGCCGCATTTGAGTCGTTGCCATGGAAACGTGCACTGACTTCTATATTTGGTATCTCCAGATTCGGAGGACCAATCATCAGAAAAACCTCGGTTGGGAAAAACTTCATCAATGGTTTGGAAACGCGAAATCTCTTCGTTAAAATTCAAAATAACCTTCGGAATCCTTATATTTACCCTTCGGTCAATACCTATCCCTTTGTATGTCTCTTAATTGAGCTTAAATCAGTCATACTAAGACATGAAATATTTTTCTGACATTATTACAAATTTCGGACAGAATGCTTAAGCCACACAAAAGATCAACCTATTTTCCAATTGTTGCACAACGCTGCAATTAATTGATTTTGGTACGTAGTGGTGAGCGGACTCGTCAAGGTCATTAGGCTGGAAGAAAACTGAACATTTTGAACGAAGATATGATATTGAGCGACTGGGCGCTAAAAAAAATAATGGTGCTTATCAAAATCCGATTGCTTCTTTAACATATCAAATTTTACTTTGAACAGACAGTCGTCTATAAAACGTTATAAAACGTTAAATCGTTTATAAAACGTTAAATCGTTTATAAAACGTTAAATCGTTTATAAAACATTAAATCGTTTATAAAACGTTAAATCGTTTATAAAACGTTAAATCGTTTATAAAACGTTTTGGTTGGCTACATTATGTAGCGTTCAGCGCTGGCTTGAACGTTCCAGACTCACATACAAATTGTTGATCAGTCCCCAGTCAGAATCCACAAATGCCGTTAGATAGCTCGTTTCAATTCATGTCGAAATTGTCGCGTTACTTACTGCTTAGTCAACCACTGTGGCAGTGCACTGCAACCACTGCAGTGGTTCGAACACAAACTTCTTTGGACGTGGGGGAGAGGCACTTGACCTGACCTGGTGAATTCACCTGAGATTCCCTAGTCAAATATTTGAGTTAATAAGGTGTGAAATTCCTGCCGAAACAGCTGTGCAATAAACGGTGGTGCTGCACGCCGTCAATTCTCGAACAAATAGGGGGCGTTCCAACCTAACTTCCTCCTCAAACGGCCTATCGTCGACTCAGCACGGCACGACCTTATTTGCAAAAGCAAACAAAGTCAGTCGGGTGGATCTACGGTTGGGCAAAATGGGCAGTTGCCCCCCCCCCCCCAACCGTCCAAAATCGGCAAAAAAATACACATTTCATGATATTGAAGGAAATCTAAGCAACTTTTACAAAGGAAAGTTTGATTTAAATCAGCTACCAATGCATAAGCAAGCAAAATCCGGTAATTTTTCATAATTGTGTAAGACTTTTAGAAATTTCCCTCCTCAAACTCCCGTTCTGGATCCACAGCGGAACAAAGTTGAATCAATTTTGAGACAGTTCTTCAAACCAACGCTTTGGGACGTTCTGGATACGCCAGTGGGTCAAGGGCTCAATAACAGCCATCATATCCCTTACACAGCAAAATAAAAATATAAGCTAGCTATTTTGTGAGACGTTTCATCATTACTCAAAAAGTTATTTTATTAATGAAATAGTTTTTGACAAAAACTATTTTATTATTGAAATAGTTTTTGACAAAAACTATTTTATTAATAAAATAGTTTTGTGTCAAAAACTATTTCATTAATAAAAAGCCGGTGCAATTTGTAACTCCTCGTTAAATTATCGTATTAATCAGTGCAGAATGCAGATCCAACCCATGCAACAATTGCAACAGGTATCCCTTGCAATAAAAAGTGGTATTCCTAGGAAAGGAAAACGAGGCACCAAAATTAATAATAGTTGTTACCTGGTTGTTGCCGTTGATTCTTTGGGGCGACACAACTCAACATAGGTATGGAGGCGCCGAGAGCCACCCAGAACGTGTATAAATCGACACCTGTGGTCCACGTCGATTTCGAACCGACGCGATGAGGGGTGGGTATCCATTCTCAAGATCTCAAATCTACGCTAAGTAGCTGTAAACGGTGTATTATTGGTATAAAGTTGAAAGCATGCTTCAGTGACACTTTTATCTACTTAACCCTCGCCCTGGTGGAGGGTCATTTTGACCCCCTGAGGTTGTTTCGGAATAGCGGAAAAACGGCCGCGCGCAGCGCCGCCAAATTTTGTACAGTTGTTTAAACATCAATTGCCCACACTTTGTCAAAAAATTTGACTTCAGGTCATCTCAGGTCAGGTCACCAGGTCACGTCAAGTGACCTTGCCTTCTAAAATGTTAGTGATCGTGCCAAAGCCACGTTTTTTGTCCGAAAGATTTGAAATTTGAGGGATTTTATAAGATCATAAGTACCTACAATCGGTGTATCTCCGATTTTTTGCATCGGTGACCTAAGGTCAGGTCAATTTCCTGACCTCCCCATTATAAGTGAACGGGAAAATTAACAAATGCTTTCTTTTCAGAAAATATGAATTGGATCAGGCTAACTCTTTCAGAATCATGTTATTTTAGCTCATTCTGGATGACCAAGGTGCAATTGTTTCTCCATGATCTCTTCAAGGTCATCTGAGGTCATCTGAGTTCATCAGCAATGATTTTATTTGCTCATAACTCTTGATAGAAAAGAGATAAAGACAAGCGGATGACGCCAATGTGTTTGTGTCGTCTGGCCGCGTCGCCCCAAATGCAACATGACCTACCTGGGTCACCGAATGACCTCGACCTGAGGTCAAATTTTGAAATTGACCTTACCAGCTCACCATGTACATTTTTCAAAGTGCCTCGATGAGACGAACACGATGGTGCTAAAATAACTGCTCTATCCTTTTAAATAACAAGTTATTCAGGGGAAAATATTTTACCCCAAACTGGGTTTTTGACCTTCGATGACCTCTGGAGCCTAAACTATTGATCTGAGCTCAATTTTGAGAACACCCAGTGCGATTGCATTTTTGATGAGTTTCCGATTTTTTTCGTTTGTTCCTAGCTACCATAGTTCACGAGATATACGGGGGTTGCTCGAAGCAAAGTCCAAAAACTGTGAAATTTGACCTTTGATGACCTCTGGAGACCTTAATATTGACCTTAGCTAAAAATGGTTTCTGTAACTTCGAATGTTCATGTTGAGAGCTTTCGAAAGTTTTTTCCGCGTCTTTCTGTCACATTTCGTTTTCGAGTTAGACGGGGGTCATTTTGATCCCCCCTCCCCCCGCCACCATGGCGAAGTTGTCTCTCGGAGGCCCACCAGGGCGCGGGTTAAGATTCCGTACAATCGTATGCTACCTACGAATTTCGCTCCCACTAGGGAGCACAGTTTGGTCACTGGGGAGGGATTCAGCAGTCACTGCGGGGAATTTACCCCCCCCCCCCCTTAACCCGGCATTGACTGGGGTCTGATCTGAACACCATTGACTGGGCCGGGGGTGTTAGACGCCCCCTGGTTATCTTCCGAACCAATGATCGCAGCGAGACGCACAATGCGGCATTCGAAAGCGATAGTTGAGACAAATCTAAAGAACGCTTGAAAATGGCAAATTTAAGTCACATGTCAAGTCAAAGGTCAAACATAATGTATTTTCGTTTATGGACCATGTTTTTCATCCAAAGCCTTCGATTGCGACTATGATCACCCAAAGTGCTCTTAAACGTATGATACACATACTGCATGATCGAAAATGGGATTATTGGCAAAGGTCAAAGGTCAAGCAATGTCAGGTCACAAAAGTTCACTATAAACAGCATATCTATGAATGCCATGCAACACATGTTTTATGGATCATTTTGCGCATGGAAAGTGATAGAGATACTCATTTAACCACCAAACGTCATGTATACGAAGTAAATGTCAAGTTAAGGTCAAAGAAGGATTTTTTATTGATAAATATAAAACAAAAGGGAATGTTTCTAGACCAGTTTTGTCTCAGGCATACAGCGCGGTGAATGATTTATCTGTATCTTGTCAATATAAGAAGAAAAAACGCAAATTGAAAATATTACGTCATGAGTTACCACTTACCAGCACTGTAAATGCGATCAATTAATCAAAAATAATTACATCGTTTTGACATTTTGTATGATTATTGCTTGCATATAGTTCGCTGACACATCTTCCGTTTTTTTCAATATCTTTGAAAACTTTGATTTTGTAGTCATTAAAAAATGGGGGAAAAATAGCATCCGTAATTGTCATTTTGTAGCCCATGCTATTTGCAATCTTTATATTTTGGGTTGCATTTTGCTTATTATATTGCCTTTGTACGGTCTGTTAAAGTTTAGCTGATTTATGTGTAAAAACCGTGTGTAGTGACGTCACTAGATTCGCTATATCTAAAAAATGTATCAACAAAATTTCTTCATTTTCACACAGAAGACGTTACATTAACCCGCGCTTTACCGGGGTACATTTTGTAACGCGAGTTACTGGGGAGGGGGTATTTATAGCCCACCCCTGATCTCCGGAACTACTGGACCGTCTTAAAAATTCAAACGGCATTAGATAGCTCTGTTACATTTGTTGTGAGAAACATAATATTGTCAACCTCAGGTTCATCGATGACGTCACAGGTCACGTATAAAAAAATGTTTTACCGTGTCGTCAAAGTCCGTTGGATGGAATCGTCGCGCAAAAATGCGATATTAAACGAATAATCAGTTGATAAATTGGTATGATTCGTGTATCGAACGCTTCTAATTACCATTCTAAGCTACTTTTGACCCTTGGTCAGGTCAAGGTCATCCGAGGTTACGAGGTCAAACTGCAGATTACGGTCATTAGGAGCTGTAACACATGTATATGGGTTTGTCTTTCGACTAGAACGCGAATAATGACCTTAGAACATAGTTTTTTTCTCATACAAATAGAAGTAAGATGCATAAAGCGGAAATGCAATTTGTATGCATGGTTATTAGTGGTGCCAGTTTCAGAAAATATTAGTTCAATATCGAACCGATGTCCGACACCATGGTCAGCTGTCCGTCCGAAACTGTCAAAAGATAATTGTTTGTCCGAAATTTTTCCGAAGCAGAAACAAAATGTATGATATGGAATGAAAAAATGTCCAGTGTATCATTCACAATATATACATAAATATAGGCATTTGTGTCAAATAACGCCACAGCTAGGATATCAGAAATCCAAAATCATTATATATCCATTTAAATACACGGCAAGCCATCCTTGGGCATTGTTTGTCCGAAAATGTCCCAAAAATATGCTTATGTCCGACCAAACACCGATCAGTGTTCGGACAATTTCGGATTTCCGAAAATATTCGCACCGAATGGCACCACTAATGGTTATGCTGTAGAGGCGGTCAAATTTTGGCTTTGAAAGGTTGTAAGTCAGTCATTTTTGAATATATTGACTTCAGACTTGGTACACATATTCATTGTACTCTTTTACAATATGACATTTTTTAATCGTTTTTTTTTAATAAAAACAAAACAAAAGCCCTTTGATTTATCAAAATTTTGGGATTCATAATATTTCGAAAAACCGAGATGGCAGTTTGATAGCCTAGTTCATTATCTGTCGTTTGGTATATCACAATTGAAGTTATCTATTATAAAGTGTTATTTTGACAGCGTTTCTCGCAAAACCTTATTTTTTAACAAAAAATGCAGAACATGACGTCACTTTAACGTCATTCCTATTTGACCTATCATAGTCTTACCCTTTTCGTTTGGGAATGATGTGTCAAATTGATGTGATTGTGCAGTAAGGTACTGTAATTTGGTGACGATATAGCTGTTTGTTTAGGAGCTATTGTAAGATAACGGGAGGGGCTATAAATAGCTCCCCCAGTAACCCGCGGGTTAAAGTAGAATAAGGTAACCGAAGTTTCACGCTGATAGCATTCATCGTTTTTGAGTTATAACGAAAAACAGCAGTGGGCGATAAACCGTAAACGCCCCCTAGTTAATGCCGGGATAACATGCTATCTGAGGCTATTAAAAAAGGGAGAATCAGTTCCACTGTAGGGACAGTTCAACATGTTATCCGAGGCCCTGCACTGTTCGCTGTACTTGCTGGTTGCTGCGTACCGCTCTCTGGCTCCTGGCGGCCCTCCATAACCGGCGGCGGACGCGTGTATTGAAATGTAATACTCCGATAAGTAAAGACCCCGAAAAAGCAACAGATTATGCAATTTTTGCGAGAAATTAACCAGGGGGCAGAGGGGGCACGTGTCTCGCCCCATTGGGCCGACTTTCACATTAGAATATTATCCGCGACGTCCCTGCTTGTGAGTATTTAGGGAAGGAACAATGTCAAATATAGTGGCCTAAGTCCTTGGTAATATCTGTCACGCAATTTTTTCAGGGGCATATTGCCTTTGCCGGAGGGGCCCCCTGGGCATGCCTGCCCCAACCCCTCGCCGAAGTTCTGGCTGCGCCCCTCGTAATAACTGAGCTGTTGCTTTCACGAGGTCTTTACTTATCGGAGCATTACAATTCAATACACGCGCGGCCGGACACTGGACAGCGATAGTTTCACGGTCCGATCGAGCGGCCGGGCGGCGCGGTCAAACGGCCGCCAAATGTCACACAGCGGCGATAGACACCCTGTCTGCAGCGCGGCATTTCACCGTATTGCCGCCACTCGAGAGCCACCTGTCGCTGCCGCGCCACCGCCGCCACCGCCGCCACCGCCGCCACCGCCGCCACCGCCGCCACCGCCGCCACCGCCGCCACCCCGGCACCGCCACCGCCCGCCGCCGCCGCCCCGCGCCAAACCGCGCACCGCCGCCACCGCCGCCACCGCCGCCACTGCCGCCACCGCCGGCCGCCCCGCCGCGCCGCCGCCGCCGCCGCCGCCGCCCGCGCCGCCGCCGCCGCGCCGCGCCGCCGCCGCCGCCGCTGCCGCCGCGCCGCCGCCGCCGCCGCCGCCGCCGCCGCCGCGCGCCGCCGCGCCGCCGGCCGCCACCCCGCTGCTGCCGCCGCCGCCGCCGCCGGCTGCCGCTGCCGCGCCGCCACCGCCGCCGCCGCCGCCGCCTCCCACCCACCGCCGGACTGTCGGGCCCAGATAAAGGCGCCACGCCACCGCCGATGCAGCCGACAATGCCCGGCCGAGCCGGCCAGTTCTGACGCTGGATGGCCGCTCGAGAGGCCTCCGACGCCCTCCGAGCGACTGAGCGCAGCAGCTTATCACCTGCGGAAGTTGTGCCGGCGATGACCATTGACCGCTCAGCCCACAGCAGCGCGCCGCCAGCCGAGCGCGATACGAGGGGATCAAAGGCAAGCCCTCCCGTTACCGCCCACTTCTCTTTCTCTCGCTCTTGCTCTCGCCATTCCTCTCGCCCTCGCTCTTGCACTCGCACTTTCTCGTTTGCTCGCTCTGCCTCTGTCTTGCGTTTTCGCCGTGTCATTCTATCTAGTTCTCTAGACTATATTTTTTTTTTCGTTTTCTGTTCCTGTCGGCCTCTGTCTATTCACAGTGTGAATAAACTTTAACAATAAATAAACGGTAAACCATATATAAATAATCATCCTTGGTGCAAGTGTTGTATTTGTGTCTTTGTATGAGTAATGGTACCGATAAAGGGTTGGTTGCTGGACAGGATGTTTCGGTTGGCTGCGCTTGGGTGGGCGCAAGAGACCCAGACTCGATACATGACGACAGCTGTATCTTTGTTAAAAGTCCTAATGCCACTAATACCGTACCGACAGGGTATATACACGGCCGGGTCTGTACAGGGAATATACACGGCACTTAAATATAATTAGCAACAAAAAGGCAACACTTAACCGCCAACCGCCAACCGCCACCGCCACCGCCGCCGCCGCCGCCGCCACCGCCACCGCCACCGCCACCCCGCCGCCGCCGCCGCCGCCGCCGCCGCCGGCCGCCGCCGCCGCCGGCCGCCGCGCCGCGCCGCCGCCGCCGCGCCGCCGCCGCGCGCCGCCGCCGCCGCCGCCGCCGCCGCCACCGCCGCGCCGCCGCCGCCGCGCCACCGCGCCACCGCCGCCACCGCCGCCACGCCGCCGCCCGCCCTCGCCGCGCCACCGCCCGCCACCGCCACCCTTCCCAAAAGTTCTCAAATGTACGCCCTTGTGAGGCTTAATATGAAGTAATTGCTGCCGAACACGATTATGACATTTGTTTCTCACAAACAGTGCTCAATTTCATGAAAAAAAAAAAAAATTTGTGCTGTTGACGTCATTTCAAGGAATTTGGGGAAATAGAGGAAACCTTCACGCTGCCATATGTATGACTAGTGTATGGCTAATATAAGGCCAAAGGTAAAACAGGTTGACTATAATCTATATTTAGTAAAGAGAGACGACGACCTCGGCTCAGGGTCCCCGTTCAAATAAACTGGAACCCTGATTTTACATATGTCAAAACCTAACTCTCTTTGTGATTCGACCTCGGTAGTTGTTTTAACCTATACCATACATAATTTCGATGCCAAGCACGGAAAAAAGCTATCTCAACTCAAATATAATTTTAAGGTGGTAGTGTCCCTTTAACCTGTCGCGTTAAGTGCAGAAGAGTAGTTAAGTGCAGACCTGTAGGTATTATCTGTAAGGTATTTAGGCAAAAAGTATGTATTTTGACACATCACTCTTATTTAAAAATAGAAGGTTGAATAATATGTAATCAATGCAGTTTATCAAATTAAATGTCGCATCGACAGGGTGAGACGACGCATAAGAATAATGATAAGGTCATTTCCCTTCAAGCGTTTTAATTTCCTGTGAAGCGATACGGGGGAGAATCGACTCTAGCCGCGATAATTTATGTGCTAAATGTTCCACCGTTCGACCGCTGTCCTGGTGGATTAATGGAGACCCTTAACATGTGAAGCAAGCGCTCTACCAACGAGCTACGGCGACTTGCATTATGGCATGCAAGAAGACGGTGTAACCCAGGCGAATTCTGGGTTAGGTTGGTACTTACTCATTTTCTGTGCACATAAATATTGTTAGGTTAAAGGACGTGTGCCTACTCACATCGGTCATGTTGAGTTGTTGACACTGGTATGTAGAACATATTTTTTTTCTGAATTTAGCCATTTCTTCATTTCTACAGATTGACTATAGTTGCTGAGCTGAGACATTCCTTAGGTTCCAAGATCAGTATGGAATCACACAATTATTGGTAGGCTCCAGACAGGCTTTCGCTACTAGAAGCATTGCTCTAACGTTTACTTACGCTGCTAGCATGTATCGTTAGTGCTGGCCAATAGAAAACAGCTCGTGTGCGGCCACTGGTAGGCCACTTGCAAGTGACATGGTGGCTTCATATTCATGGAATTATTCAATTTCAGGACTCCATGCTGTTTTCAGGAGACCATTCACGGTCATGGCACAGTCTCAACAGCTGACTGCAAAAACATCCCACAGGTTCGATCCTCGGTCGGAAAAGGCATGTCTTATTCGTTGACTGCCGGATTGTCTCAAGAGACCTTAAATGGTCAGCTGAACAAATAGTTACTCTCATCGACCAACGCAGAGACCATGTATATTTCTCACGCGAGACCATCCACTGACGGGTCTCCAAATGAAAACCGTGCGGGTTTTAGGGACGAGCATTTAACTTAAGTTCTAAAAAGAGTTTCTGAGCGTAGGAAAACGAATTTTGTGGAGAACATGCCCGCCACTGGTAGTTTCTCAGAAGGCTGCGTTTCACTGCAGCTAGGCTGCTGCCGCCGCAAGTTTTCCTAATAAGCAAAGAGGCGGTCGTTGCCATGGTTCGCATCGTACATCAAACGGCGAGCTGAGCAGCGGCGCGCACGGCTCGGCAAGGCTCCATAATCCATATGGTACCGCACAGCTTTGCACGGCCCCACACAGCACGGCCCTATACAGCACTGCCTCACACAGCACTGCCCCACACAGCACAGCTCCGGACAGCACGGCCCCACACAGCGCGGCCCCACACAGCGCGGCCCTATACAGCGCGGCCCCACACAGCGCGGCCCTATACAGCACGGCCCTATACAGCACGGCTCCACACAGCACGGCCCTATACAGCACAGCTCCGGACAGCACGGCCCTATACAGCACAGCTCCGGACAGCACGGCCCTATACAGCACAGCTCCGGACAGCACGGCCCTATACAGCACTGCCTCACACAGCACGGCCCCACACAGCGCGGCCCTATACAGCACGGCTCCACACAGCACGGCCCTATACAGCACTGCCTCACACAGCACACAGCACGACCCCGGGCTCCACACAGCCCCTCACGGCTCCAGACATCCCATTCCCCGCACGGCTCCAGACAGCACGGCTCCGGACAGCCGACAATCCCCGGCCCTGCTCCAGTCCCGAACTAGGCTTTACAACTTAAAGGTGCTATATAGCACCTTGGGAACAAGTATGCTAGAATGATGGAGAAGAATGCCCTGATTCACGACCCGGAGCGCCAGTAGAGTTAACACAACTTTACGGCGCCTTAACCAGGAAGCAGGCGGGCAGAAATGACGGTGAACTTAACACGCTCACTCACCTGCACTTAAGTGCTGACAGGCGCGAGAAGTGAGAGAGTGTGAAAGAGTGATTGAGTGAAACGAAGTTTAAGTGATAAGCAAAAACGCTCACACAACCCTCAACTATGGTGAGAAGAGTAAAGGAACGAATTACGTCAATGGTTACCTTTCAGTAAATGATTGTGGGAAGGACTTAAGAACAACCAAACCTCAGGTCCGTGGGAAAGAGTAGGTACAATTAGTACAGGTCCGCAAGAAAGAGTAAAAGTGCAGTGTCAGCGACGCATTGACTTTGGACACCCAGAGACGTGGGAACCGTGGGGGCAATGGGTGCAACTCGCCCCCTCAACTTCGGACCTGGGTGTGGGGGGGCGACGCGTCCACAACTTTGGAGCTAGGTGTCGGCCCTCCCTCGTCTTTTACCATGATCTTTTAACTCTGAATCAGATCAACGGCATTGTTTACGGGATTTTCTTATGTTTTGTAGAACAAAGATGCAGTTTTAAGCAAAAACTCGAATAAAATAAAATTAAACTGCATTTAATTTGGAGCAGGTTTTGCACCTTTCCATCTGTATAGTTGCTGTTGCATGCACCGCTACCGCACATTTGACTATCGTAGCATGGAATTTATACTAAATACAGCACGCAACTGTCAATTCAGGATCTGCTTCTTCGTCGTAACACTGAGAGTTATTTATTGGTCACAATGTTTAAATGTTTTTTGGAGGTAAATGCTACTATTCATGAATTATTATAAGGCGCCATAGACATAAAGTATATAAATCACATTTAGTATTTTTCGCATAGGGTGGGTCAGGGTGTTTCATCTGTTTTTAAGCAAAACGTGTCATTACAGATGTATTTGTTCAGCTAAGAGTGAGTCGGCGGGGGTTGCAACAAAAGGTGACCGGGAGTCAAAACGAAAAGAAATAAGTGGTCACCAACGAATTATTGACCCAGGCGGTCGCCAGCATTGACGCATCCAGAACGAATGGCGATATATCGGAAATATATGGCGATATATCAAGTGAGCAGGTGGCGATATCTGGCGGTAAATCCTGTTGGCGATATACCTAACGGGTGGCGACCAAAGCAATATTCGTTTCTTTTAGCTATCATTTTTGCTACCTCAGGTCCACCAAAAAGTCCCGCCTCAACTTCAAAATACTTCCCACGCCCCTAAGGACGCCCGACAATGGGATGTAACTCTGCAATTGGCATAACACCGCGTCCAGGTTCCAGTCGCATCGTTGAGGTGTTGCCAAGCCTGACACAGCGCTGGCTTCCATGTGCTGCCCTCCACAGGTGTGTTATAGCCAGCCGACACCAGTTGCGCTGGACATCACCGCCGGCCGACAGGCACTAGTTGCGCCGGGCTCGTGACACGCTCTGACCTGCCTCGTCCTACCGGCCGGACCGGTCAGGGTGGCGGGCCACGGCTCCCAGTGATTCCCCCAAACCGCGTCAGTATAGTCCACACCGAGCCCGACCCGACCCACGTCTCCCACCGGCGACCCGGGGCCACAGAGCGGCTCTCAGCTCACCTGTTCGGCTGCGCTGACATCGACCGCTGCCGGTGCTCCAAGCCGCCACTGGACGACGCGCCGCGACTGTACCGGCCCGCCGACGCGGCCATCGTCGGCACCAACGGGACGACAGCGCCATCTCTGGACAGTAACGCGCAGCCGCCGGCCGCTTCCGACGGGCCAAGGTCCGCTGACAGACCCCTCCGACGGGCCAAGGTCCGCTGACGGACCCCTCCGACGGACCACCAAGGTCCGCTGACAGACCCCTCCGACGGACCAAGGTCCGCTGACAGACCCCTCCGACGGACCACCAAGGTCCGCTGACAGACCCCTCCGACGGACCAAGGTCCGCTGACAGACCCCTCCGACGGGCCAAGGTCCGCCACGGACCCCTCCGACGGGCCAAGGTCCGCTGACAGACCCCTCCGACGGGCCAAGGTCCGCTGACAGACCCCTCCGACGGGCCAAGGTCCGCCACGGACCCCTCCGACGGGCCAAGGTCCGCTGACAGACCCCTCCCGAACGGGCCAAGGTCCGCTGACCAGACCCCTAACCGACAGACCACCAAGGTCCGCTGACAACCCTCCGACGGGCCACAGGTCCGCTGACAGACCCCTCCGAAGGACCAAGGTTCCGCTGGACGAAACCCCGACCTTGGCACACTATCCTACAACCGACAGGGACCCGGCTGCCTCCGACGGGCAAAGGTACGCTAACGGACCCCGACCCGGCAAAACATCTGCAACCGACACGGACGATCTGCAGGTTGTGCCATGTCTATGTCATTCATTTAACCCTCGCACCGACGGGGGGCGGATATCCGCCCCCTTCAGGTTTTTCCGGACTAGCTGAAAAACGGCGGCGCTTAGCGCCGCCACATTTTGTATAGCTGTTTGGGCATCAATCACCCACACTTTCTAAAAAAATACTTCCTTACTTTCAAGGTCACGTTGTCAAATAACATTAAATGACCTGACCTTAAGTCACGTTTTTGTAAGTTTGACATCTTGCCGAAGCCACAGTGTGTGAACCAAACAGTTGAAACTCCCACAGTGGTGTAATGAGGGCCTTCGATATCTATATTCTATATCTTGGATTTGTATATCGGTGGACCTGAGGTGTCAATGTCAATTTTTTAGACTCCCATTATAAGTATTATGCGGAGAAAATTGAAATGCGCACCAATCGAAAACAAAAACCTGGCTAAATGTTATCAGTTTCATCCTGTATCACTATTATGAAGCAAAGTATTAAGAATGCAAGTTGTATTTTTTCTTCCGTTGACCTCGTTAAGGTCAAATCCAAATGTGCCCAAAGGTCCATTATTGGTTTTGTACAATAACTCATTGCTTCTACGTTAAGATAGAGTACTTTCTGGTTTTTTCACCATTCTGTTTCTCTTGTCAACCTCCATTCGATAGACATAAAATTTGAACTTGACCTTGACATGACCTCAGGTCAGGTTCAGGTCATTTTTTTAGTTTGACCTTAGCTAATCATACGGAAATATATGGCTTCGATGCGCACGTTGATGTGAGAAACCCACGATGTTGGCAAAAATGACTGCCTCTACCTTTTAAAACTTACGAAGTAAATTTTTTTAAAAAAATGACCTTCGCTGACCTCTGGAGGCCTTAACTATTGAAACCGATCTCAAATATGAGGGCATAGAGCGGAAAGAGTGTTTCAAGTGCATTGCAGTGATTTTTTTCGGATTGCTCCTTAGCTATGTTAGTTACTGAGCTTACCCCGGATTATGTGAAGCATGAAAAGGGAACAACCCAGATCAAGTGGCTTTCAATTTACTCGAAATATGGGAAAATTTGACCTTTTTGGGACCTCTGGTGACCTCAATTGTGACCTGATCCAAGAAAACACTGAAATACTTTCGATAGAGCTTGACTAGAGCTATCTAATGCCGTTTTCTGCTTTTCGCTACGTTTGCGTAGTTTTGGAGATCTCACGGGGGGGCGGTTAAATCCGCCCCCCCCCCTGTCAGGTTCGAAGTTGGCTCAGACCCCCGTCGGTGCGAGGGTTAACATGTCCACAGGAAAGCTACGGGCGGTCGGAATGTTTCTGAGGCTCGGCGGTTTTGCCATGCAGACTGATATCACGGCTATTGAGTATCGACCCTCAACTCGTCACAGGAATCCGCTGGACCGCTACCGATGTTATACCGATGTTAAAGGTTCACCTTTAAGGGCTTTCAACTGAGATAGCAGATTTGTAGAGCAGATCGAAAAATAGGTTGTGGTGAAATAATTATTTCGCTACCCTAAGTAATTTCGACACAGGATAAGTGGGCCCCTTTTAGAATAAGTTTCGGGAACGAAAGACTGTCCCGCGACCCGAAACTTCTTCTGAAAGGGGCCCACTAGTCTTGTGTCAAAGTTACTTGAAGTCACTTACAGTTAGTTAGAAGTTACTCGAAGTTACTACTACCGCCGAAGTTTCAGGGAAATGAAACTTAGTCTTCAATATGGGGTCCACTAGTCCCGTGTCGAAACTAATTAATGGGAATAGCTTACTTTTAACATGGGATTTTCAACTGGTATAGCAGATTTGTAGAGCTGATAGAAAAATATGTTTTGGCTGAAGAATAAATTCGCTACGTTAGTTCTAGTTTCGACACAGGACATGTGGAACCATTTAACCCTCGCCCTACGGGGAGTCCTAAAACGACCCCCCTGCGGTTTTTCTTGTATAACTTGTTACACATGCGACCAATATTGCTGAAATTTTCAGTAGCTGAGTTGACAACAATTTGACATATGCTTTCAAAATTATATTTTAAATTGATAAGTATTTCAGGAGATAATAGCGTTTTAGTCACGTCATGTTGGTGGAAAACGATAAATGTTGGAAAAATCGTAGAAAATATAATTTTACAGCAAATTTCGAATAGAAAATGTTGAGGTATAAAATAACCTTTTGTTTAAAATGGCAATGTCGGATTTTCAGAAATTTGTGATTTTTGACCAAAAAAAAAAATGGGGAAAAAACACTACAAAATCAAACATTTCGAAGTCGTTAAAAAATGGAATATATGTGAGAGAACTAAGCATGAATAAGGCTCAAATCAATTTATATAGCAATATATAAATTATTGACTGAGTGATTGCTCTCAGTGATTGATGAATTTATTCTTGACTGAGTGATTACTCTTTTTACTAAGTGTAAGAAGCTTATGATATTATTTTTGTAATTTCTATTTTTTTTACTTTTGTTTACCAGATAAGAACAAATAAATGACGTTTCTTGTATTTCTAAGGCAAAACTGGTCTAGAAACATGCATTTCTATTTACATTCATCAAATTCTTATTCTGTGGTTTTCTGACAGACGCGAAATCACTATTCTGGACCTAGTCCAGTCAAGGTCTTTTACTTGACCCGGAAAGTCACCCGTTGACCTGAAACCTAACAATTGCATTCTGTTATATTTATCACATGACAGGCAACATGCTGGTTCTTACTGAGTTGCTCTATGTTGCTTGGTTTTGACTTTGGAAGTTAACAGGGAGGGTCGTTTTGGGACCCCCCCCCCCCCGTAGAGCGAAGGTGAGAAAAGCTCCCGCAGGGCGAGGGTTAAGAAACAAAAGTTTCATTTTTCCCGAAAACCTTAACAGGTTAGATATAACTAGTATTAACTTCTAACAGCTGTAAATAAACCTCTAAGTAACTTCGACAGAGGACTATGGGCCTGTTTAGAAAAAAAAAAAGTTTCGGGTCACGGGCAGTCTTTCGTGCCCCGAAAAACTTACTTCCTAAAAAGGGCACACTAGTCCTGGTGTCGATTTTTTTATAAGGCCGCCACCCATGAATAGGGGCAGGAGTGAGTCGGAAATAGTGGCCAGAGCCCTTTCGATCCCAACAACGCACCAACCTCACGTTAACACCAAGAGAACAAAAGAGAAAATGTCGCGGCACTCCCAGCTAAGAAATGGAAAGAAAACATAAAAAAAAACAGATTGAGAGGAGACTAGGTGTTAGGTGTGGTCAAAAATAAGAAGGCAGAAAGTACGTCGTTTGCTGAAATCAGCAAGCGACTGCCACAAGCTTACGCCCCGGGATCATACATTCTGTCATTCGCATACATAACCAAATTAGTAAGGATCCCAAGTGTGTGCCCCGCTGTCTGCTGCCCCAATCTTGTTAATTACTTCAATTTTTCGTTAATTCGTTAATTACTAAAAATTACTTAGGGTAGTGAGGTAATTCTTGCACCACAACTCATTTGTCGATCTGCTCTACAAATCTGCTATCTCAATTCTCAGTTCAAACCAGACATGGGCCAAGATCCTCAAAAGATCCAAGATCCAGGATTCGGGATCTTGTTGGATCCTAGATCCTGCAAGATAATTTTATCATGAGTTCCTGCGGAATTGGATCTTGGATCCTGGATATTAATTTGTCGTTGGATCCTGGACAATTGTTTTGACGTTGGATCCTGTGGATCCTGGATCATTGGAAATATGTTTGTCGCATGGGATCTTGTGGATCATGTTAAGCATATTCCACTTTTGTAGTGCAAAAATATAAAAATGCATGTATTTTATGCTTGAAAACTCTCACACTCAGTGTCAATGGTGTAAGATTTACATGTGGTGATCAGACATGTACCAAAATGAACAATCCTGAATCCAAGATCTGGGATCTTGTTGTATCGTAGATCTCGATGGATAATTTTGTCGTGGGATCCTGTGTATCTTGGATCCTGGAAATTTGTTTGTCGTGGGATCCTATGGATCTTGACTCCTGGAAAATATAAAAATCGTGGGATCCTGTGGATCCTGGATCATGGAAAATCCGTTTGTCGTGGGATCTTGTGGATCTTGGATCCTATTGTTTGGTCTTGGCACATGTCTGGTTCAAACTCCATAAAAGGATGAATCGAGATGGCATTAAAATAATAACACCAAATGACCCCAGATGGGCTTGAATCGAGGATGGATTGCTATTGGCTGCACACATCATAAACGGATCACCAGAATTTGTCGATTCATTTGCCAACCCGATCGCCTTACTACCGCCCGAAAGCTCCATTGCCCGTAATGGAGCACTTGACCGTTCTTGGGAACCACTGCTTTAGAAGAGTCCAAATTGCATGTAAATATTTATTTAAGTCTGTTTTGGTATTGTAGTTGGTACGGGTAAAATAATCAAAACGCCAAATCCTCTTTCACACTCTTCATGCAGGAGAAGTGGAAAACTGCTGCCGCCCTCAGCTCACCATTGTTGGTACTGTGACAGCTCTCGTAGGCGGCGCTGAACATTGCAGATGCAGCTCAGTAACACTTGAACAGCAGCACCCTATGTACTTTGTATAGCACCGTCCTGGGGAGCTGCCAGCAGCCGTCCTGGGGAGCTGCCATTGCGACGCTCTCACGTGGGCGCGGGGCAGCTACTTTGTATAGCGCCGTCCTGGGGAGCTGCCATTGCGACGCCCTCACGTGGGCACGGGGCAGCTACTTTGTGTAGCACCGTCCTGGGGAGCTGCCATTGCGACGCTCTCACGTGGGCACGGGGCAGCCGTGACGCGTCTGGTGCTGACAGAGACCACCAGCTGCGGAACTAGGCGGACGGGGCAGAGACCCAGCAAAAGGTCAGACACCTCATGGGCGGTCGATAGAACCAGAACGGCCGCTTATGTGGACGATTAGAAGCCAAGCAGCGCTGCGTTCAGCTGGCAATGGCAGACTCCACGGCTGAGGGGTCGAAGGCAGGCACCAGCCAACAACCAGTCAATTGAACTCCAAATAAGCGATGTGAATGGGCCCACTACACTCCGTGTCTTACAAGATACTTAGGCTAAATTTGGTATTTGGTAATCATAGGCTTAAAGGGACACTGCCACCCTTAACATTATATTTGAGTTAAGATAGCCATTTTCCGTGCTAGGTATTGAAATTATGTATAGTATAAGTTAAAACAACCACCAAGGTCGAATCACAAAGAAATTTGAGTTTGGTTTTGACATCTGTAACATCCCCAGTCCCCCAGTGTATTTGAACGGGAACCTGATCCGATGATCGTTCGTCACTCTACTTTCTAAAAAAAATAAATGTTACATGATAGTTGACTTGATTTTAAACATTTTGCCATACATTAGCGGTACAATATGGGCAGCGTGAAAGGTTTTTTATATATTCCCCGAAATTCCTTCATATAACGTCATAGCCCAAATATTAAAACTTAACTTTTTATGAAATTGAGCACTGTTTGTGAGAAACAAATGTCATAATCGTGTTCAACAGCAATTACTTCATATTAAGCATCACAAGCGGCGTACATTTGAGCACTTTTGGGAAAGTGGCAGTGTCCCTTAAATGCCGCGCAGGAAAGTGGGACTCATGCCTAACATTTCCTGGTAGTTGAAGAAATCTTTCACTTTTATAATGGTTTTAAACTGAGATAGCAGTTTTGAAGGCCATGTCGAGCAGTGGCGGTGGAGCGGTTCTGGGTAAGGGGGGGGGGCACTCCGATTTCAGTCATCAAATTTCACTTATCAGTCCAGATGTTGTTGACCGGGGTTGAGTGGAGTCAGGTCATTAGCAGGTTGCAGCTTATCTAGTGTAAATTGGTGTTTGCTCAAGGGGGGGGGGGTCATGGCTCCCTTGCCCTCCCTCCTTTGGCTAGGTCTCTAGTCGCGCGACTATATGTGCTTATATATGTATAACCTACAAAATATGACGTATGCACAAAGTGCTCTCAAAGGTAAAATGCATCTATATAAGCCAAATTGAAATTGAAAGCACATATCAAGGTCAAGGTTGGGTCACAAACAGCAAAACATATACGAAAGTCACGCAACATATGTTTAATGGGTTATTACACGATTATATAGAAGCAGCCATTTTCACAACCTTACCTCATATAAGGTCAAGGTCAGATCACATAAGGTGAAAATTTTAAAATGGATAAATGGCAATAAAAAGGCATGTTTTTAGATCAGTTTTGAGCAAAAAATACCAAATTGGCATTTATAGGTCTGTATATGGTCACTACAAGCAAAGAAAAAAAAGATTCTTCTAAAAATGGTGTTATGATTTAGGTACTTATACTTCGGGAGCCACAAGTCAGTCAAAAATAAGGACATAGCTTTGCAATTTGGCTTCAATATCTTCCTTATTTGTTTTTCTAATGTATATGTATATCTAATGTCTAATGTATCTAATGTAAAAGTTCCGTTTTTGTTAATGTCTATGCACAAAAACTGTGTCAATTTTCACGACAAAAGTTTTAGTTTTTGGGAGTGGAAGCCTCTAAACTTCCAAATTCAGAGAAAACCATGTTAACGAAAATGTACATTATTTTATTTTGCCGTTTGTATTTTGCAATTTATTATCAAAATTTTGTTTTTAACGTTTTTTTAAATATTTATAGTTTTCCACACAAAAATTGCATGACATGACGTCATCACAAACGTCATTATCTCCCAAAGTGTTATATCAATTTATTTTGTTTTTTAGAACACGAAGAAATCATGTAGCACAAAGTACTTTAAGTTTTACGCCAACATCTATCATAATTTTCAAGTTATTGAGGAAATCCCCCCCCCAGCGAAAGGCAGGTTAACATGCGCCCCGCCGGAGTACCTATTCAACAGAACACTCCTTACTAAGGGGGCAGATTTTTCCTCGTTATCTTCCGAACAAATAACCGCAGCGAGACGCACAAGGTGAAAATCAAAAACTATAAATGAGGCGCATCTAAAGCATACGCGTCATTCATAACATGCATTCGTTTGTCAGGTCGCGGTCCGGTCAAAAGTCAAATTGCAGGTCAAAAGTCAAATTTTATATATTTGAGTTTTGGGCCATATTTTCCATCCAAAGCCTTACATTTTGTAGTTAAGTTTAGTTTATTTGCCTTTCACCAACGGGTTGCACGCCCAATGACAGGTGAAGTCGTGGATTAAAATACAATCACAATACAACTCAATCACATACACGCACACGCAAAATAAAATTGAATCACGACTAGACTGACAACAAAATAGTACAAATATATACCTATGCATAAAAATCCCTAAGATATATATATATATATATATACATATATACATAAAAATACCTAAAATATATATGCATAAAAATACCTAACAGACATGACCTATGATGTAAATATAAAAAGACACACACGATGACTATACTGACTTGAGCATTGTAGTGGAAAGTATACGATGACAGTTTCCTAAAATCACCAAAATCCCTGTATGCCCAGATATCTACGGTTCTATGCGAGTTTAAAACATGTTGCCAGTGACTAGGGACTCTTACAAACATACGTTTCTTGACTGTGTTTACTCTGCATGCGGCACGTGGAACAAAACACTCTGCTACGGAGTAACACGGGGAGCAGCTACCAACGGGAATGAATCTACAAGGAAAGACGAATCATTTTTGGTTGTTGCGAATTTCTTAGGAGCAATATGTTCGTACTGAATCTTCTTGCAGCGAGAGATGCTATTCCGAAATGACGAAGAAGACTATCATAATCCAAAGCAACATTGGCAACACGACAGCGAGCGCAGAGCTAAGTCAGAAACTTATGTTGAACTTTTTCTGTTCTTTTTAAGTGCGTGTTGGTAGCTCCTCCCCATATAACACAGCCATACTCTAGTATTGATCGTACATTAGCGCAGTATGTCGATATGATTGACTTGGGATTTATATCGTACAATGAACGTCAATTTTTCACGGTTTGAAACGATCTTATCAAAAGACCGAGAGCTCTGTTTTTTTTTTCAGCACAGCGTCTACATGGGCAGCAAAATTCAATTTCTCGTCTTATATCACTCCCAGATCTCGCATTTCGTGAACTCTTTGAATCCCTCACTTCCCATCGTGTAAACGCCTATGAATGGTTTCGTTTTCGCAGATGTTAGTGAAGAGAATTTTCATTTCGCTGGTTCAGTTTAGCTGTCCCAACGCCTGCGACCACTGACAAGCCTATCTATATCACCTGAAAGATCGCGAACCATCACTAAAACTGTCAACCTATAGCCTTAAAATCGTCGGCAAAACAGGAAGACAATCTGAAACGTCGACCAGCTGGCAGGTCATTAACATAGCATGCGGACAAAAGAGGGGACAAAAGCCCCCCTTCTGGCGTCCCCGACAGTAACCGGGGCCCACCACTGAGCATTGGCCATTTACCAACCCGCTGTTCTCTTTCAGAACAAGTATGATTTGAGCCAGGACAGTGTTTTTGCGTCAACAGATACGAGTTTTTCCATTTGTATAAGCCAAGAGTTGATGATTTACACTCTGAAATGCTGAACTATAGTCAGTATAGAACCTACGTCTGTTTGGAGAGCCAGCGGAATATGTTGTTTCCAGGCAACGTGCAGCATAGACCCCAAGGTTCGACACACAGGAACGCCCCGGGCATGAAGCCATGCTGCTGACTAGTGAGAGCCGGACGCACATGCCTCACCAACGTACTGTACACCACCTTCTCCAATATCCAAGGGGGTTGACATTGAGACTATCATCGCACAAAGTGCTCTAAAAGGCATGATACATCTCCAGCTTCAGCCGAAATGAACTCCAGCATCTCCAGCTTCAGCCGAAATGAACTCCAGCATCTCCAGCTTCAGCCGAAATGAGCTGGCATCCATAGATAGGTCAAGGTCGAGATCAGGTCACAAAAGGTCACTATTTGTAAGAGGTCTACGAAAGTCATGCATCACATTTTATATGGATTATTTTCACGTTTAATTCAAAGGTAGCAGCAAAAACCTGACACCATATAAAATCAAGGTCATGTCACGTTAAGTCAAAATTTTAGATTGATTAATCTAAATAAAAAGCATGTTTCTAGACCAGTTTTGCCTAAAAAAAAATACAGCGGCTGCATTCATTTATCTATCTGGTCACTAAAAGCCAGAAAACTTAACTTCTAAAAATGACGTCATGAGTTAGGTACCTACAGTTCGGGAGCCATAATTCAGTGAAAAATAAATATATTGCTTTACAATTTGGTTTGGATATCGTCCAGTTGTGCTAGACGGAATCAGCGTGTTCACCTTATTAGTGGCAGGGGGCAAATATTGCCCACCCCTCATGTTTTTCTTAGATATCTCCGAAACGGCTATGAGTAGGCTTATGAAACTTTGTGACTTTTCCTAAAACTGATTTTCACATCTGGAGTCAAAATTTTGAGTTTCTGATTTGAACAGAGGCGGTTCCAGGGCCCAGTTTTGGGAGGATTTTTCGGCAACATTTGGCGATAATAAGGAAATGCAATCTTCACGGATCCTTCCTAACAGCCTCAAGTATGAAGAAGTTGCATAGGCTTACGGTGATTGAAATAAGTTCAAATTAGTTGATATTCATGATATATAATATTTATACGGCAGAGGCGGTTTCAGGTACTTGAAAAGGGGGATTTCCAAAAAGCATGAAACGCCTAGCTGGCAGTCAATAAGGCTATGCAAATAACGTTTATGGCTTTGAAGATGCTAAAGATAGTTTCTGCTTCTAATATTTGCATAATTTATAACATATTGAGTTTCAAGGGCGTGTTCAGGCACAGAAAAAGGGGGTTGACTTGCATGGTGATAACGATATACCAGCGATTACGGCGCAATAAACAGATCGTTAGAATGATGACTGCAAATATGAGTCCCAGGAGAGGGAATAAGATTTTATTGTAGAGGCGCACTCAGGAATCGAAAAAGGGGAATCATATTATTGCAAGGAAATCTATGATGCATGGGCCTACGAAGGACATAACATACTGCAAGTTTTCAGATGAAAAAACGCACCAGGGGGTCCTCTTTGAAAACATTTCGAGAGAATAGGCGAGCCCAGGTAGGGTAAAAGTGGGTACTAAGTGAATTGAAGTTGCAAGTAAAACAGTCATTGTTCACAGTGTAGTATTGTACAAAGTTAGTAGTTATGACATAACCGTGGGTCTTATTTTACCTTATTTGGTCTTGAACTGCCTACCGGAGTTAGGTCACGTGCGCACGTGTGCCTCAAAGTATGATTGGTAGAATATTACGTCATATAACCTTGGCCGGCCGGTAGTGGTACGCTGCAGTGTGCGGCGGCGAACCGGGGACGCAGTCCTTGAAGTTCCTGGCTCGAGGCTAGAGGCGAGCGATCAATTGTAACTCTGCCGGCGGTTGCTGCGGAAGAGCGGGTCCGAGTGAGTCTGGCTCGAAGGCTAGAGGCGAGCGGGGTCATGGTTGAACTCCACGCCGTGTGCGGGGTGTGGCTGTATGGAGAGCATGAGGAACTTTGAGAGAATGTGGTGTAAAAGTAGAGAGAGTGAATGAGTAACTGAGTACAGACAATATAGCGTGCAAGGAACTAAAGACTCTAACTGGGGAGCTGGAAATGGACTGAGAGACGAAACAACGCGAATTGAACGATCGAAACAACACAACTTCTTACAGTAATTATATTAGCGGGATTTATTCCTATAAAAAGGTCTTGCACCTCTCCCAAATGTGGATCCTTGGATACGCCTATGATGATTTGCAGCATTCAAAATGCAACTATCTATGACCAGTAACTTATTTATATATTCCGTGGTAGCAGCATGACTGCGGTTCATATTTTGTATATTTTGCCTCCTTTTTTCGTTGTACAAAAATATGCCTAATAACTTTTTTGTCTTATGTACAAATAACGAATTATTACATTTATCCAGAAAAAGCCATAAAAAACGTTTGAATTACGCTTTTACTTCGCCCCCCAATTTAGCGACCTGCACACGCCTATGATTTTTGAATTTGGAAAAATCTTCATCACATATCAATTTCCCACTCAATATATATATATCGATCACTGTTAGTTGCGTTAAAATCGGTTGATAAACATGGCAGCTGTGTTGGATAAAAAAATACCTCTATTTTTTGTAGTTTTTTGTCCCCTGTTGCCCCCCTATTTAATGTTTGTATTTTTTAGAAATGTAGATCGTGTTAAGGGGAATCGACCAACGTTTGATTTTTGAAAATCGGACGGGTAGATCTCGAGATCTCCGGGGTGGCCGAATATGCCCCCCCTGCCACTAATAGGGGTAGCCGGGAGCCTGCCACTAATAGGGTTAAATCAGGTGTGGCTAGCCCTAGCATCCTTATTTGGACATATCACATGGGAAGCGTGGTTAAGTGGAGTGGGAAATGGTGGGAACCACGCTTCAGCTGTTGATAATAAATAAATAATAATTGGGCATTTGATGGATTGCACTTCAATCGATGATAATAGGCCCCTGCATGAAATGAAAATCGATCCTGGCTCCGTCATTTGTATGTTAATCTGGGCAACATAGGCTTACCGACTTTATGTTACTTCTCTTCTATCCGGGTTTGCTGTCATGCTCCGGCCCGGGCCGCTTGCCTCTTCTTTTTCGCTTTGATTCGTGTGTCGTGTCGCGGTCGTCGGTGTGCCTCCCGTTTGCCGGCGTGCTGCTCGTTTTTAAGGGCTGTCTAACTTAGGCTACTTAGTTTGTCATCCAAATGTTATTTTTGGATTTTGTTGGGCTTAGGTCGGGTTATTGCGATTTCCTTTGCCGACTAATGCTTTCTTTGTCTACGATACGTATTTTTGTCTGAATGATGTTATCTTGATTCTGTAATGATCAGTGAGGTTGCTCAGGCTAATGGGGTTGTGAGACCAGTAAACACTTTTCGTCAATAACCTGGCATAATGATAGATGGCAACTTTCAATGTGTTTGTCCTTGCAGACTCTATGAAAGCAGTATGACTATAGGTCACACTTGATCTTGTAGTATTTTAGTTGACGTAACATATAAAATTTGATTTCAAGGCTTGAGAGAAACGAGGGTAACATATGGCGTTATCGTTGTAGTTGAATTATTTGCAGAATATTTTTGCCAACTCAGCTTTTTTGATTTAAATGAATCTAGACCTAATATATTGACCTGAGTCATTTTGAGGAATCTGGAATTGCATAATCTCAAGTTAAAAGTTTTTTTTACGTTTGTTTCTAGATAGCATAGTTCCGAGATATTTGGGGGTTTTGGAGCGTGTCCTAATTGATTTGACTTCGTGACCTCTAGGACTTGATTTGACGTGAGGAAAATTGAATAGTTGAAATTGATTTTGTAAGGAATTTTGTTTTTGGGTTTTACGTTTTGATGGAGAGTTTAGAGGGGGTGTTCAAACACCCCCCAGTCGGGCGAAGGAAATGCAGAGGCCCAGTCGGGCGCGGGTTAAGCCAGCTTTTAATTTTGTTATTCTTCTGAAAATCGACTCTGGCTCCGCATCGATATTTAAGTATAATAAATAAGAATAACTGCTCGAAATATAAGTTATATGTTAAGTATAAACCTATGTGGAAAACAAGAATATTGAACCCATAAAACGATAATTACTATTTTAAATCAGCTTAATTGTCCAACTATGACGACATTCTGATTTTACCACTTACATGTAAACAAAAATACTTAAGTATATTTTTGTTTTGGTTTTTAATTACATTTTTAATTACATGTAAGCATACTTAAGTATGCTTACATGTAATTAAAAATATACCGTGCAGATTGAAGGGATAGCAACCATCTGAGACTGAGTTGAGGGAATGCATAAGTAATGTGTTCAGTGCAAGTGTTAAGTAAGGACGTTTTTTATGTTTAAATGTTTTTGCATGTTTGTTGACACGCTTTTTACCAGTCCCTCGTCATGGCCCAATAAACATTTTGATGTCGGGCCGACGTCGAAAGATGTCGGCATCTCGGAAGTGGCATACCGACGTCGGTCCGATGTCGGCCCGACGTTGGCTCGACGTCTGCTATACGTCGGATTTGTCCGCTTATGCTGAGGTCCAGCTGAGGTTCAGCCGACGTCGGCAGATGTCGGCATTTCGGCAGCAGCATGTCAACGTCGGCTGGACCTCGGCTGGACGTCGGCATAGGCGGACATATAGTATATACGACGTCCAGCCGACGTCGGGCCGACATCGGGCCGACGCAAAGTGACGTCGGGCCGACGTCGGGCTGACGTCGACATCCCAGCCAACAATTAAGTTGGGCACTGCTCGGGCCACTTGAGATTAACATGGACATAGCCCAGTTTGCCCAGCTTACAAGTTTCTCTTATTGGGTCCAACTCGGTTTTCGCCTGGGCAGAACCAACTTGGGCAGGCCCGAGTTGAGCCCAACATTTATTATCGGGCTGAAATTGGGCATGCCCGACCGGAATCTATCACTTAATGGTGATGACGTTCATGATGACGTTCATTGGTGTTATCCCAGGTAACAGATACCGTTGTAACAACGTTGTGAAAAATCAAGTTGGCATTTTANTGAGTAATAGGACATTAATATCGACCTATTTTCAAGAGCAAAATGTCCCATCCGAAACACGGATCGAACCACACTGTTCAGGCGCCTATAATAAGTCTTTCCCTATTCTGAATGTACTATTTTTTAATGTTTTCGGGCTAATTGGACATTTTTACTAGCATATTAGATGTTCAAAACTGTGTATTGGTGAAAGTGAAATATGACAATTATGGCCACCCATAATACCGATTTATCCTTATGTGCGCCGCACTCAGCGTAGCGCCATACCGCGGGGCGGCACCGGTCAGGCACGTCCGCCGCACCCTCCGGCCGCCGCACCGAACTAATCCGAGTATTTCTACTTGTGTACGCTCTTCTAAGTTTTAAAAAAAGTTTTCTTTGTAACGTTGTAATATATATTGAACATATTTGTAAGATTTTCCTTGATCTCTGTTACAAAGAGCTTGTTACGGTTACAGTCCCAGAAGAGGTGATATTGTGTTTCGATAGAAAACACAATATCCTAAATTTACTTGGAGTGCATTTACTTGGAGTGCATTTACTTGGAGTGCATTTTGAGTGCATTTACTTGGACACCCGGTTTCACGGTGTTCACTCGTGGACGGGGCACATAAAACAGTCTGTGAGTGCGGATCGATCGAGAGTGCATGAAGTTGAAAGCTGCATAAATATGAAATCTAATTTGAGTGAGAATTATTCCTTGAAAAGTAGGTCGTGCTGAACTCGACGTGAGGCTAATGAAGTTATCCGAAAGTGGCTCAAAAGATCAGCATATGCCAGGGAAGCGGCCTGTCCGGATGTTGTGTTTGAAAGAAGCCATATCACAAATTTATGTTGTACTCGATCGATCCGCACTGTGTGGGTAACGGCCGCACCCGTCCAGATCACACTGCCATATTCTGGAGTCGAGCGAACGTTGGAGAAGTAGGCACACATCAAAGCGCTCTGATGGCATTTTGATCTCCCCAAGCCGGTTTGAAATGATCGGAATAATAATCCGAGGCTTCGGGGTGCTCTGCTAACAATGTTGTTGATTTGAGGGGCGAAAGTGAGCTTGGTATCTAGAGTGATACCCAGGTCGCGAATTTCTCCAACGTTCTCGAGTTTCGTGGCATTGATAAAATACTCTGTCTGGACTCTGGATGGGCGCGCGCCTGAGGGTGGTCGTGAATTATCTGCATTTACTTGGATTTAGAGTAAGTCCCTATTCCGTGGAAAACTGGTATTTATTAATTGTTGGAGTGCTTACAGCGTATACTGAGTTGAGTTCTTGATTCTGAAATAAGTGTTTATCTGCTAAAGTGGGATCGGAAAACAAGAGACACTCATGTCAGCCCCCCACACTTTGAAGTGGTGGTGGGTGGTGGTGCGGGGGGAGGGAAACATGTGGCGCACAGTCCTCCCCGGTGGCGGAGCCCATGTATACTATATACCTACCGTATGGATCCCAAAACAGACCCAGTCAAGAAGCTTGATCTCAGATCTACTGAGATCATAGGATCAGTTTATAAATATCGAGGATTCACCGTGATCGGGATCACAGATACCAGAAAAATGACAAGGGGTTTAGGGGTTCGTTGGAATTCCATGTGTAAAAATGGAAAATTAAGTGCTGAGGCAAACCTATGAACGTAGTCAACATACCCCCATTTTGTTTTACCCAAAAATCTCCTCGGATCTGGATCGATCTCACGGGATCCCCAATCGGAGGTTTGGGGGCAAGTTGCCCCGCTTGCCCCTCCTCTCCGTGGCGACGCCACTCGCTTCACTACTTACTTCAATGCAAATCCAACAACATGGCTGACTAGCTCAACCCATATTTAATGTTAAGGTGAAGCAATCCATTTAAAACTGATAATGTATTACATTGAGCACTGTTTGCTAGAAACTAATGCCAGAATCGTCTTCGGCAGTAATTTCTTCACATTTTGCACCACAAGCGGCGTACATTTGACAAATTTTGGGAAGGTGGCAATTTCCCTTTAAAGTTTAAGCTGCAGGTAATGCATCCTTTACCGTTGCAGCAAACACCGATGCTTTTCAGTTGCCGGACACAAATGCCATAACTCGCTCCGTCTGCTTCATGCAATGCATGCTTTACTAGTAAAAACTTGTATGGCGCATGCCATCCCTGTCATCCTGTATTCTTCTTCCTTGTAACGTGCCTTTTCATCCATTTTGTTTGGTTCTGTCAACGCTTGTTAGTTTAGTTTAGTTTATTTGCCTTTCACCAACGGGTTGCACGCCCAATGACAGGTGAAGTCATGGATTAAAATACAATCACAATACAAACACAAGTACATAACACGCACACCACCAATAAAAATTGAATTACTACTAGGACTGACAGCAAAGTAGTAACAAATTTATACCTTTAGCATAAAAATACCCTTAAAATATATACATGAAAATAAGTATATATATATATAATATATATATATATTATATATATATATATAATATATAATATATATATAAATATACAGAAAAAAATACCTAAAATAGACATAATACATAAAATACCTAAAATATATTTACATAAAAATACCAAAAGACATGACCTATGAGTAGAATTATAAAAAACACGATTGACTATTACTGACAGAGCATTGTAGTGGAGGATACGACTGACATGTGTTCCAAATCACCAATCCTGTACGCCCAGATATCTCGGTTCGTAGCAGAGTTTAAGAACATGTTGCAGGACTAGGACTTACAACATACTGTTCTTGACTGGTTTCACTCTGCATGCGGCACGTGGAACAAACACTCTGCTAACGAGTCACGGAGCAGCTGCCAAACGGGAATGAATCTACAAGTAAATACGAATCAAATTTGTGTATATTTCTTAGAGCATAATGTCGTACTGAAATTCTTCTTGCCAGCGAAGAATGCATTCCGAAATGACGAAGAAACTATCCATAATCCAAAAGCGACATTGGCAACACGGAACAGCGAGGCGCAGAGCCAAGTCAGAAACTTATGTGCTGACTTTTTCTGTTCTTTTCAAGTGCGTTTGGCAGCTTCTCACCATATAACACAAGACCATCTTCTAGTATTGATCGTCATTAGCCGCAGTATTCGATATGATGACTTGGGATATATCGTACAATGACGTACTTTTCCGTTTGAAACGATCTCTCAAAAGACCGTAGCTCTGTGCTTTTTTTTCAGCACAGCGTCTACATGGTTAGCAAAATTCAACTTCTCGTCTAATATCAGCTCCAGATCTCGCATTCGTGAACTCTTTGAATCCCCTCGACTCCCATCTTAAAACACCTATGATGGTTTCGTTCGCCAGAGTAGTGGAGGATTTTACATTTTCGCTTGGGTTCAGTTTTAGCTGCCACGCTCCGACCTACGTATCCAAAGCCGCATTATACAGCCTGCAATCGCGAACACACTAAAACTTCAACCCTAGCATTATAGTTAAAATCTCGGCAAGCGGGAGAAATCTGAACGTACGACCAGCTGGGACAGGTCATTGACATAGCATGCGAACAAAAGAGGACAAAAGCCCCCTTCTGCGTCCCCACGAGTACGGGCCCACACTGACATTGGCCCATTCACAACAACCCGCTGTTCTCTTTCAGACAAGTACGATTTGAGCCAGGACAGTGCTTTTGCCGTCACATGATACGAATGTTCCATTTTTATAGCCAAGAGTTGATGATTTACACTCTGAAATGCTGAACTATAGTCAGTATAACTTACGTCGTTTGAAGCCGGCGAGATATGTGTTCCAGGCCACGTGCACGCATAGACCCCAGTGGACACACAGGAAGCCCGGCATGAAGCCATGCTGCTGACTAGTAGAAAGCCGGACGCACATGCCTCACCAACGTACTGTACACCACCTTCTCCAATATCTTACTGAACAGTGGCAGCGAACTAACGCTTCTGTAATTCGTCGCACAATACTTATCCCTTTAAAAAAAATAAGTACAATGTTGCACGTTTCCAAGCCTTCGGACAAACGCCTTGCTCAAGAGACAGCCGACACAACTTTGTCATTGGTACGGCTAGTTCATGCGCACACTCATGTATGACACGGGTACTCACGTCGTCAGGACCACATGCCTTGTTCCTATTTGTGCACAACAGAATTGAACGGACAAGATCCTCTGACACATCGAAAGAGGAAAGATTACCTATCGCATAATCTGGTGTCGGAGGTATCATATTTACGCCGGGGTCCGATAATTTACTAGCAAACGTGCGGTTCAGTAGCTCAACTTTCTCACGATCACTTTCTTTCTTTCTACCGCCGTCTATTAAACAAGGCATGCTCGAGTTTTCCCCTTTAATACACTTAAGAAATGACCAAAAACGCTTCGGATTAGATGACATCACAAACTAATCCTTTCAGATAACTTGCAAATTTTACACTCGTTAGCCGTTGGAACAAACACCGCTTCTCGCTGAATGCTTGCTGGTTTTCTTCATTTCGGTTTCTCTTCATCCTGCGGTGCGCCCCCTCCTTCTCGCTCAGAGCTGATCGCAGCTCGCGGTCAAACCAGGGAGGCTGACGACGGAACAGTGTTACCACCGGAATGTGGTCACGAATAGCCGATGTTAGGAGGTCTTAAAAAGTCTCTAACGCCTCATCCACCGGCACACCGTCCAGCAGATTCCATGGTGTGAACTGCAGAGCTCGCCTCATAGCATCCCAATCGGCCCTTTTGTAGTTCAGTGCCGATTTTCTGGACGCCAGTGGAGGTGACTGAGGAGTAGCTCTGACGTCATAAGTTACTTCCAGGTGGTCGGATGGAATGAGACCCGGGTGGACGATCGCACTGGATTCGATGCCTTTGCCGACGATAAGATCCAGATAGCTTTTTCCGCGGGTCGGCTGAGTGACGTACTGCGTGAATCCGGCCACGTTGCAGCAGTCGAGAAACAGGTGGCACGATAGACCGGCATGTATATCGGGGGCTGTCCAAGCTCCTTCCCCGACGCGGCCCCATGTGACGTCCGAACGTGAATCCCGGAGCCAGCACAGCTCTCGTGGCGCCGACTGGACGACATTCTGCAGTGCAGTCATTGTGGTAGCCAATGCTGCATTGTCGTCTGGTGGACAGTAGCAGATGGCCAGAATTATCCCTGGTCTTGTTTTAATTTCCACCACCAGCATTTCCGCTCCGACAGGTTCCAGGTCCTCTCTCCGCTCTGGTCTTAGCTGGCTGTTTATCATGCAGGCAACTCCGCCACCAGCCCGGTTCTCTCTGTCTCTCCTGAAGAGCATGTGGCTGGGCAGCGACGCCTCGATCTCCGAGCAGAGCACTGTGCCGGTAAGCCACGTCTCAGTTAGTGCTATGACGTCTGAGGCTTGCAGTGACGGTGCCGCCTGACGCCAGTCACCCAGTTTGTTTTTTATGCTTTGGACGTTCTGCAGTAGCATCGATATGTTCTAGTTACTGCCAGGCGCTGCAGAAGGTGGACCAGGATTTATTTCAATATCGCCACTCAGCCTCAGCCTGTAGCCCTGGTAGGTCGACACTGATTTGCTGTCATACCGTACGCGCGCTCGGTGGTATCGTCCCGTCCGTACAAAATGGTAAGTCCGGACAGACACCCGCAACATTGCTGTAGGGTGCACGTCACGCAGAGCCGGGGCCGACAGACTAGGGACGCCTCTGGTGGAGTGTGGAGAACCAGTGATGTTGGCCATGAATGGAGCGATAGGTGACGCCATCGTCCCCCAGGTGAAGCCAACCAGCAGCAGGAGGCAAGCCGTGCCGAGGAAAAAGACTGGCGGCGGGTGGTCTCGAACTCGGTCCGCCTGGCTGTAGCGCAATCGCTCCTCCATCCCCACACTGTACCGCTTGAGCAATGAGCCTCGCGTACTTCTCTTGGCCAGAGCTCCTGGGTGTCTCGGCAGTGACCCGCCATGTTCGAGGTGAAACGGGTACACCCTCGGCAAGGGGCCGATTCCCACGATCCCAGCTTGATAGCCTCAATGAGCTTTAGCGCCCCCCAAAACCCCCCCAACCCACGATCGGCCCCTTGCCGATCGTGGGAAGGGTACCCTTTCAACGATCGGCAAGGGGCCTTGTCAACGCTCGGGAAGGGGTACTTCTGAAGCGCCGCTCCCTCCCCCAGACGAACTCCGGGCTACGTGCTTGGTTCAGGGGCCTCTCTGAGAGTCCTGGTGCAATCCAGCTCATCAGAAGTTGATGCAAAATAAAAAGGGCCCTCTTAAAGGGATCATAAGACCTTTTTCCACTTTATTGGAAGTGGCAATGCAGTCTGGTACACGAGACTAAGTTATATTGCATATATTTTCATAAAGCTTGAAAATGTCTCTAAGTATACCAAAATCACGTTCAAACTTCGTTTGCGTTCCACGCAAATAAGTGCTTTCAATTGGTCGGCGAGCTGCAATGGTTAGAGCCGTAAAAATAAAACACGTAAACCCGTGCCTTTTCTTCCGTATCTCCTGCAATGATTATTGGGTTCAAATAGCGGAAGAAAGCCAAACTTTGGTTCATAAACTAGTCGTTAGCACACTCAGTTACATGCAAATCAGATTATGTCATTCTTAATGACTCGGCATCCACGATCGAGTCCAATAATAGTTGACTCTAATCGCCCCGAAACGAAGGTTGAAGGGATGACCCCCGGCCGGCCATTCTAATTCCTCAAAATAACAATTAAAGGTATGCAGACAAATTCCTTTGGCACAGTCATGGGAAATCGGTTGAAGATGATGACTTAGAAAAACCATTTGTATTATTAGGCGATATGATTCGGCTGATGACCGATATGCAATATGCATCGTCCTGCTTCAACATTCGAATCGATGTCCCTGGGTCTGTTTATAATTTAGTAGCCGTGTTGGGAAACATTTGTATTTACCGTAAAAACACTCTCCGATATATAAAACCGGCTATTCTGAGCGTCGTGTCAGGGTTAAAAGGAAGGATACATTTGAAAAGACGACACTCACTCACATACGCACCATAAGTAGAAAATAAAACACATCGCAAACACACACATGCAAGCACAGCACAATCATTGCCATGTAAAGGAGCGCCAACTTACGTTTAAAAAGACGATAAAACATATCAACGCCAGGTCTGGAAGGGCAAGGTGTTTAGCGGCTTTACTGATACTATATAAAAAGGCGACGCTGCCGTTGCAGTTCTCAGCGCGGGAGGCCAAATCAGGTCCTGGCGGGTGCTTCTGAACGAAGTTCAGAATTGCCGAAAGCTGGAAGCGAAGCCTGTGTTCCCCGTGCTGCAATTTTGTGAAGAAGGTTAATATTATTGAATCCTATCAGCTGCCGGGCGTGAGCCGAGCCTAGTTCACTCGCACGTCCGATATGTTGGTCAATTTACGTCGCCAGAGACACGCGCAAACCAAAATTGAGCTACTTTTGGAGCGCTGCAGTTACTCTTTCTGACCCGTATCCCAAAGACGTCAAAACAATATCGGACGTGCGAGAGGACCAAAGCGTCCGACATGACAGTAGAAGTGACGAGGGGATCTGATGACGCACGTGAGACAGGCCGGATGAGATACCGTTACTTTTTTTACGAGGGCAGATACGTGTGAGTCCCACGAGAGGTGCTTGTCGAACAGTACGCCAAGATTCCTCACCGTGAGGCTCTCACGCACTATGTCCTCACGGAACCGAATTGTGGTCGTGGTCATACCACGACAATTTTGACGGGAACCACAGAGAATGAACTCTGTTTTCCCGTTATTTACTTTCAAACCATGGGAATGGAACCAGGTGTCTCGAGAGATGATAAAGCCTGTTCCATGGTAGCAATGAGCTGAGGGAGGGATCCTTTTTTGCCTGAGACCAAAATTTTGTATCGTCAGTACTGCAAAACGTCGCCGCGGTGCCATAAAGGGATAAAGACATGGCAAATTAAGCTGGAACAGGAGTGGCCGAGTGAGATCCTTGGAAAACACCATAGGATTGGTAGGGATCGAAAGGTGGCGGTTTCACCCCTCAGCTGTTACACTATGCGATGCCATGAGATAAGAGGAAACCAGTAGGATCATAGAGTAGATTGAAGTTCGGAAGGAGCTTTTCGTGGCATTCCGTCAAAGCATTTGACAGGTTAGGAGGCAGAGGAGAGTAATTTCCTGCGGTCGTGCGGAAAAATATTGGATACGGCAAGAAGCCGTTTCTGTGAGTGATTTGAACGAAAACCTTGCTGCGGAGAGAAAAAAAGGTGATTGTCTTGGCCATATATGAGTAAAGTTGTTGCTGAACAACTTTCTCTATAAGTTTTGGGAAGGCTGGGACGATGGAGACGATTACAGCGCACATGATCGGCCCCTCTTATACGGCCTTGATGATCGGCAATTGCCACCAACTTTGTTTACACCACGTGTTTACGTTGTGCATTGTTTGTATTCAGAGCGCAATATATGCCTCATTATTTCATTTATAGAGCGAAATGTTTTCTTCTTTTGCATTTGGACCAGAATTGCTAGTGCTCATATAATCTGAATTTAATTAATAACAAAAGCTTGTCAGATAGCTTTATTAATATACACAATTCGTGAAAAGTGGGTTAATAACGTTCGATAAATATTTTTGCATCGCTTCCATCCTCCAGAAAATTATTAGAAGACATTCGAAAAGGTCTTATGATCCCTTTAAAAGATGGCCGAAATCCGACGAGTTTTTCATATCAATTATGTTTTTTGGCGGGGGGGGGCGGGCGGTTCGTTTCCCCCCTGCCCCAGACTCTGACACTGCATTGTTCGGCAGTGGCCGCCGCCATCGCCGGAGGAGCGTTCGTACCGAAGCTCGGTGCGTCGGCCACGCCGCCGTCGGCCACGCCGCCGTCGGCCACGCCGCCGTCGGCCACGCCGCCGCCGACCAGCAGCGCGCCGCCGCAGCTAGACGGAGCGGAGGTGGCGGCGCGGCTGGCGGCCGAGTTCATCACGCCGCCCGACTGGCAGCACCACGACTACGCCAGCATGGAGACGTGGCTGCGAGACCTAGCAACGCGCTACCCAGCCATCACGCGGCTCTACTCAGCCGGACAGAGCGTGCAGGGCCGCCAGCTGTGGGTGATAGAGATCTCCGACAACGTCGGCCAACACGAGCCAGGTGAGCCGACACTAACTCCTGGCAGCAGACAAACAATACACCCGGCTGCACTACCAACATCAGACAGGCAATACACCCGGCTGCAC
>VOPJ01003295.1:61674-79764 GCA_014673585.1 Semibalanus balanoides
AACCTTGTCACAACGTTATGACAACGTCAAATTGTTAGCTGGGTAGCCATGATCTTTCGACGTTATCGAAATTACAAGTTACTTAAACCATTTTTCCAAAAACTTGATCGTTTTTAAGCAATTAAATTTTTCCATTGCATAAAGGGTCTATGCAAGTCCCGCCTTTGATTGGCTGAGAGCGACTTCAAGATTGTTGGTCCTGGGAGAGAAACTACTTGCATTTCTCGAACCTTGGCTGGATTGATTACCTGCTGCTGAGTTCGATAACAGAAGACTTGTTTGTATTCAAGTCGCCAGAATTGTCTGAAAGTATTGTGCCATATCTTAGTTTACAGCGTAAAGGTTTCCGATATAGCTCTATATAGCTTAATGATGACGTCATTGTCCATTTTTCAAATTAAGTGACTTTGAGAAACAAATATCACCGTCGTTTACAGCAGCAATTACTTAATTTTTTACTACACTCCGCGTATATTTGACGACTTATACAAAAGGAAAACATTCACTTTAAGTCTACTCTTACGCACAGCGAGTGTCCCCGATCAGTCAACGTTGACCCTTTCAAACAAATATTTCAACATTCCCGAATAACAGTGCCTGAACCCACTGATCTCTTTCAAACACCTGTTTCACTGGACTGGACCGTCTTCTCCGACGGAATATGTTGCCGAGCCCTTGTGACCACCACCGAATATCATCACACAATCATCACAGTGACGCCCACTTTAACGCCCACGTCCGGAAAACTTCTCCCGCCAGAGGAGAACTTCTCCCTCCACAGGAGACGACTGCTGCACGAGCTCCCCGGTCACGTGGTCGCCGGAACACCACGACAGAGCCATCCCCGCCGCGTGCGGTGGCCACGCGGCCATGGGTTACTTGGGTCGCGTGAGTCACGTGGGTCACGCGGCGCTCGACAGGTGGTGACCGCAGGCACGTGGCACGTGACACGCCGGACCTAGCGCGCGGGCCGTGGAATAGCCTGAGGTGTTTATCTTCGTGGAAAACCTGTGGTGCAAAGGTGTGTTTGAGCCTAAAATACAATAATGACATGCATTTCGGGTAAAATAAGGCATTTCACGTTACTTGGCGCTAAAAATAGGCGTTTAAACATGGTGCACTTGGTCCACCAAACCATTGTCAATAACAAAGGGCCTTGTCTCTTCATGACAGTAGCCCAAGCAGACTTGTTTATGATTGCAATTTTCATGAATTATTTAATAATGATTTATCGGCAAACATGAATGATTCAATCATGATTCAATCACTCAGCATTGCCACTGGTGAATGATTCACAGTGAGTTGCAGACTTACGTGAATAAATAATGAACGATTCATTCGATGAATCATTCATGAAAGATTCAATCACAATAATTAGCAATGCGTAAGTGCAAATAACAGTGCATATATTCGGAGTGAGGGTGTTAACAGACCGAATGAAGGTGCTGAAAGTGATCTTGACATGTGTTGACTCAGTTCCGTTCCCCATTATGAGGGTGGGCTATCGTTTGTATAGTTTCTGATGTCCCCAAAAACAAAAATGATTCCCCTTGCTATGAATGAATCAATCATCCTATTTTCTTTGTATAAGTGATTCAATCAATGATTATTTGAATCATAAATCATTCATGAGGTGGTGAATCGATTCATGAATGTTTCACGTAAAATAAGAATGATTCAATCAAAAAGAATGATTCGATCAAAATCATTCACAAGTCTGAACACAAGAAGGGACAGGCACGTAGCCAGGATTTTTTATCAGGGGGGGGGGGGCACGTCGGTAAAAATATAAAATTGTGTTACTCAGCCATATATTGTTGAGCGGGTGGGCAGGGTCGGGTTGTCAGAGAATCCCATTCTATCTAGTGTAAATGTATTTTGCTCAGGGGGGGGGGGCATGGCCCCCGTGCCCCCTCCTCAGCTTCATCCCTGAGTAGGGAGCCTGTATCAAAATACCGTCAGACTACTTTCCGCCGATAGCCCCTCTGCTGCATCTTACCCGTTCAGGCTTCAGCTTTCGCTTGTAGCTCTGGCAAGCCTGTTTGGAGTTCTAACATCGGACTGAGAGCTCTGACATCGGACTGAAAGCTCTAACAGGGGACTGAAAGCTCTGACAGGGGACTGAAAGCTTAAACAGTAGCATGAAAGTTCTGATAGCGGCCTGAGAGCTCTGACAGGGGACTGAATGCTCTAACAGGGACTGAAAGCTCTAAGGGACGGAAGCTCTGACAGGACTGAAAGCTTTAACAGGACTGAAAAGCTCTATAGGGGACTGAAAGCTCTGACAGGGGACTTAAAGCCTAACAGGGACTGAAAGCTAAAAACAGTAGCATGAAATTCTGATAGCGCCTGAGAGCTCTACAGGGACTGAAACTCTAACAGGGACTGAAAGCTCTAACAGCGGCCTGAGAGCTCTGACAGGGGACTGAAAGTTCTGATAGCAGCCTGAGAGCTCTGACAGGGAACTGAGAGCTCTGACAGGGAACTGAGAGCTCTAACAGGGGACTGAAAGCTCTAACAGCGGCCTGAGAGCTCTGATAGCGGCCTGAGAGCTCTGATAGGGAACTGAGAGCTCTGATAACGGCCTGAGAGCTCTGATAGCGTGCTGGGAGCTCTGACAGTCTCCATCTCTAATTACCAGGCAGACAATTGCACGGTGCGCGCCGGGCGCGTAACGCGGGTAGCAGCGTGCGGCGAGGCAAAAACAACCGATAGTGGAGATCTATGTAAATATCGGCTGGTTAGTCCACGCCGGGTCATACATGAATATGAGTGGGTTTAGCTAGGTATTGAGGTCACATGGGTCCGAAGGACCGGGACTAATCGGCCACAAGACTGTCCAAGACGGGTGGTCTACAGCGCGGCGGTCGCCGAGCCAAAATAGGTGGATCCGATGGGCTCACTCGGGTCAAAGAAAAAGTGCACTTAAGGAAATAGTCAACCTTGGATTATTTTTTCAAACACGATTTGATTATATTTTCAATATACTTATTTTCACATTGTCAAAAATAACTATGGCATTGCGCCGATTTCAGGACAAAAGAACGTACAATTTAATTTAAAAAATTATATGCCTACTATTCTGCCGCCAGGTGTCCTTAACGTCAAAGGGTGCCGCCTAACCTTCCCGGGACAATAGCGAGGACACTGCTGACGCAGTGATTTCAAAACTTCACCGCTGGATATCGTATAGCCGGCCTTTACCTCTCATGTCCCGAACCGGAAGACACACCCTCGCTGTTAGCAATACACCAACTCCAGCTGCAAGCTGACTGGCATAGCCTTTGCCCATGCGGTAGGGCCCACATTATTGACATTCTTTATTTATGGCCCACATTCCTTCCACAAAAAGTCAAATATATTCGGCTGGAGAGCCTTTTCAGCCCAGAAAACTTGCAGATAGGGGTTTTTCAACACGGGCTACCAAACTACTATCTCAGTTCAAAACCCATGGTGAAGGTGCACTGTTTTCTTTAAACGGAAGTAAGCAGAACTAGAGAAGTGCTTTTCAAAAGAAGAAAATGGAAATGTTACCGCTGAGGTGATATGCCAGTTCAAATGGCTCTATTATAATGCATAATTATTGCTCATATCCTCTCGTGTTTCACACGGAATAAGTTGTTAGTTGCGAAAAGGGCATGCACTTGACAAGCTACATGGTTATCTGGCTGAGCTTAGAACCATCGTACACCTTGGGTGGGATGCCATATTTCTGGCATAGGTGTCTTGCGGTAGTTTCCTTTATGTGAGTAACCCTTCGTTTTTTAGAGAGAGGGAGGTGCTAGTTGCGGCAGTGCTGTTCAAATTAAGAGAGGGAGGTGCGAGTTGCGGCAGTGCTGTTCGAAGTCGTTCATCCTCCTTTCCATTAGGAAGTAAGGTAAAGACATAGCGTAGAGCAGCAAACACTGTTGTAATACTCGCCAGCCCCCTCACTTTTTGGTACATTTTGTTGCTAAAATGGTTTATTTTGTTTGGTAATAAAAATTATTGACTCACGGTTTGACAGGACAAAAGGGTCCAAAATCAGCAAAAAATCATAATGGTTTAGTTTCTCTCAAGACGAGATAAAAGTTTCACCAGCCCCATTTTTCGTGACGCTCCTAGTTCCTACCTCCCTGGGTCAGAGGATGGGATGTCATAAAATACCGTCAGCCTGCAGGGCATATTGATCGTGGGCATGACATTGTACTATTGGCTCCAAAATAAGCGTCCCGCTGAGTTGACCGGCCATCAAGTTAAGGGAATATAACCCGGGAAAAGTATTTGAATTATGTAGATGAAAGCCAAGATGAGTGGCTATCATCTCCATCATTTCTCATAATTTTCCCAGGGCGTTATGCTCCCTTAAACTGCTGTGCCGGCCAACCCAGCGGGACGCTTATTTTGGAACCAATAGTACCTATCTGTATTCACCCCATATTAGTGGCAGGGTACTTTCGTACTTTCGTCCACCCCTTATGTTTTTCACGGATATCTCCGCACACACATGATTCAGTGTTTGAGAATGAAGACATTGTACGTGACACGCGTGTGAAAACGAACAAAACGATGCTTGCTGGCGCGATACAAATAATAGCTATGTTATGTGTATAGCTGACGATTGTTCACCATTAGTCCTGTTTACATAGCACTAAAGAAATTCAACTAAATTTCAAATAAATTTGCGCTGTCAACGCGACTTTTTGTAGAATTTCCCTAGATTTGTAGGGTAGAGTTGTTTCCCAATGTTTGAAGAGAATTCCGCCATATCCAGGGCACGACACAATGTAATCCATTAAGTTAAATCTTACTTTTCTTGATTGAGCTCACTCACGGCCGTCGTCTAAAGCGAGTAGGGCGTATGAATGGGTTTTATTTTTTCAAAATTTCCCTCTACTAACTCATGATAATTCAATTATCGTTCAGGAATAAGGAAAAGCTACTTCCAGTCTTTTACGAAGCATACGTAACATTTTATACATTTTCACTGTTAAATAATTTTACCCTATCATACCTAGGTCAAGATGGAAAAGATAATAAACGACTATTAATATGCAGTTATTTAAATTATTTCACCTACAACTGCTTTCTATTGCGACGCGTTGTTTTTGATATTAGATCAGTGGGGACACTCTAGGAAAGTATCAAGATCTTGACACCTCCGAGGTATCAAGATCTTATCCAAGTGGCTCCCTTTATGGCGGCAGCTGCACTAGGCTTAATGACTGTATGTATCAAATTGATCCCCATTTTTGGGCAATTTTTTACAAAACACTTTAGATTGCAGTAGAAAGCTTTTAGGTGCAGCAACTGGAAGCTGGCTTAAGACTGTTTAAAAACATTGCCAGTCTCTCATAATTTAGACCACCTAGGACACACTTTACCCTTTTTGGCTTAAAATCACTGTTGCACAACTGTTTAGAACCTTAAGAGTCTCTTAAAATTAATTTGCAAAGTGAGATTTTTAGTGCAAAAAGGGCGTCCAACTCGTGTCCTAGATGGGTTATAAATGGTGAAAAAGACTGTGCAATTTACATCTAGGTCCAGGTTCCAGTTGCTGCACCTAAAAGTTTCCCTACTGCAATTAAGGTGTTTTTTGTAAAAAACTTGTCCAAAATCAGGACTCAAGTTCTTGATACCTAAAACATTAAGCCTATGGCGGCTCCGCCCACTTGGATCAGATCTTGACACCTACGGCAGGCTCGGCCCAACTGATTCAAGGAATCTTGATACCTCAGGAGAAAGGTGTCAAAGATCTTGATACTTTTCCCTAGAGTGTACCCAACTGAGATAGCATTCATTTTTACAATATTAAACCTGTTTTCAAGCACAAATTGCTGTTCGAATTCATTTTTTAGTAGCCCTTACGATATTGGGTTAGAAAGACAGACAGGTAAGATGGAAAGTACCATATAACACATGATAAATATTGTATTTTGGAATATTGTTTGGCCTACTTACCCGATGACGGGAGTGAGCAGCGAGAGAGCGCGCAGTGTTAATTCCATTAGTCCGATACTCTCGTTACTCAAAAAGAGTTCTAGCCCAAAATTTACACTAGTCCCAACATTCTTACTGAGCCCCAACAAGCTCTGAAGACTCTTCACGGTGTCTGTGAGTTTTCGTTACCAGACGGAGTGAGCGCAGAACAAATGTTTATTCCATTTAGTCGATAACTCCTTTAACTCATAAAATGTAGTCTCTAGCCCCAAAAATTATAACTGCTAACTGCTTCAAGTGATGTTTACATGTGGATAGCATACCAAATCCATTCTTGGGAATCCACTTTTCCTCTATGAACTTTTGCACTCCATTCCATTAGTCGCCGACGCTGTTGTTATGATATTCAGGATAGCATCATTTTACTCGAGTATTTACCTGACTTTTACAAAGCCACCAAATTGCTGTTGAATTTCATGTTGTTTGGTCCTACTATTGGGTGTGAAGACAGACAGGAGGCATGGCATAATGGAAGAAATAAACACGCATCGATGATTTAAAGCCCCACAAATGCTGATATCTCCTGAATCGTGTTGAGCAGTTTTGCACCCAGCAAACGATGACCAGAAAATGTAATTCCACTTAAGCTGATACTCTTGATTATCTCATAACAAAGTCACGTTTCCATAGCCAACGAAACTTTATCACAGCCCAAAGCACATTCTTCGAACCCCACAAGATCTAATTGAGATATTCAACTGTCGTGGTGAGTTTCGTTACCCCAGGACATGACCAGAAAATGTAATTTTCATTAGTTACAATATCTCGTGCTACTCATAAAAATTAGTTCTAGCCCAAAATTTACAACTGCACTGTTTCAAGTGGTGTTTTAAGTGGATAGCATACAAGTCCATTCTTGGATAATCACTGTGTTTTTATTGACCCTTCATGCACTTCTGGGCCCATTCCATCTAGTTCGGCGAACAATATAGATATATATATAATATAAAGATAGATCAAATTCTTTTACAGTATCTTAAGCCTGCGTTTCAAGCAACCAATTTCGCGCTGCTTGAAATTTCATTTTTTAGTCATCTTACATTGGGTTGAGACAGACAGGTAGGATGGAAAGATAACACACTGGGCATGATTAAGCCCCACCAAATCTGATATTTGTGAACGTTGTCTGGGGTTCTTGCACCCAGACGGACAGTGCCAGAAAATGTAATGTCCTATTGTTGATACCTCTGTCTCATAAAAGTAGTTTTATAGCCCAAATATTTTACACCCAGCCAAACATTTCTACCGAACCCCACCAAGTCTGAGATTTTCAACGTGTCTGTGGGTTTTTATCCCAGACGACTGACCAGAAAATAGTAATTTTCATTAGTCAATACGTTTTGCTTACTCACTAAAAGTAGTCTAGCCCAAAATTTACACTGCTACTGCTTTCAAGTTGGTGTCTTACATGTGGATTAGCAACAGTAAAGGGTCCATTCTTGGAGACATCACTTCGTTTTGTATTTGACCTCTTTGCACTGGGCCATTCTCATTAGTCGCGACTACGTTGTTTTGATGTATTGCAGTTAATGCGATAGAGAGTCCTTTTTACCAGTATCTTAATCCTGCCATTTTCAACTTCACCTGTTTCAATCATCACCTACGATCAAGACAGCACAATTTGCTGTTTGATCGATATTCGATTTCTTAAGTTTTAGTCGGCTTTCTATTGGTTGGAGCCGACGAGACAGGTAAGGATGAAAACCCGGATCAAAACACCATATGATCATTCAATATGAGATATTCTGGAAATTTTTTGGCTAGTAGCGCTGCCTCTAGTTATATCATGATTGAATGCTCTGCCATATCGCGGAGGCCCTATTGTATTGATATGACTTGCGACTTGGAGTATGCAAAGTAAGTAACAATGTATGGTGTATGTATTTTTATGGCAATTTACACTACAAGTTATAGCGTACCGTATAAATATCGTTTTAGGTGGTACTGCCTACGATTTGAACCAAAAGTTAATGCGAATTCAGCATTAATGGCCTACTAGTTATAAACCAGATAAAATAAAACACAGAGCAGATACCGCATTTGCCTTGTCATATAATCTTGCACATTGCTGTACTAGACTTTGGAATTATACGATATGCGCCGCAGGATTACTAGACAAATCCGATTTTGTGCGCCGATCTTTGCCACAGCAGTTTCCGGCGAATGATGCACTACTGGCACAAGCGTTTGGGCCCCAAAATGGGGCCGAAGTTGCATGGGTTTCGCCTTTCGTTAGGGTCTAGTACCTGGCATCTTCTGTCATTATGGTTGCACATCGCAAATGGTAGTTTTCGCAAAGTGCTTACCATACTCAGCTTCCTCACGACATACTTCTGGCGGATATTACTGGGAACAAACACGAAAAACAAAAAGCATATTGGCTACACTCAAAAAAGTTAGGTGTGTATTAAGAAAGTTTCTTTCAATCGGGGACTGTTCTTTTTTTGGGTGTTGATTAGGAAATTGTGTAGGCTAGTAACAATATGGAATGTTTTTTCTTGCATAATTATCCGGTTTAGGGAACAGCGGACTTCTAAGGCAAGCCTTTTGTGAATAGAAGAAAGTTTCTCGATAAAAAGCTGAAATAGTCGCGTTACAGGAGTTTTTTGATAATTTACCTTAGAATTTTTTCAGTGCTATGTTAAACAGTCCATGACTACGGTGCTTTGGTAATAAACGTTAAAAACAGGTTAATTTGTGGCAGAGTCCAAAACAACACTGGAGAGTTGTGAACTGTGTGTCACGTAACACTAGCGGATCAGAGGGATGTTGTGGGGGGGGGCGCAGGGGCTTTAAGCCCACCCCCATATAGGCCTGGAAATCCGGCGAAATTTGAACGATTATTTTCACTGCAGAGGAAAATCTAATAAACTTTTACAAAGGCATATTTGTTTTAAACTGTTCAGTAAGGTACAAGGAAGCCAAATTCGATGAGTTTTTCAAATTCGATGAAACTTTTGGAAATTTAGCCCCCCCATGCCCACGTTCTGGATCAGCCAGTGCACGTGACCCGAGTTTTTTTACTCTAGATCACGTTAATAAGCCAGACTTAAATTAAAATTGCCAGACTTGACTTTTGTCTATCTTGTGCTGCAGCTGCACACTAAATCGCTTTGTGGACCCGCGCTTCAAAATTCATAGCTTGAGGCCTCGACTTCGTCCCGGCCACAAACTGTGAATTTTGTCGCGCTTGTTCACATATTGGTAGTTTCATGAGCGACATGAACAATACATGTCATTTAAATATGGACCCAAATGACAGTATCGGGTAATAAGTCAAGTCCAAAAAAACAAACAAACTTGTGTCTGAAGAAAGAAATAGACACAAGCAAACATCTCACGCGTACAGCCAGCCACCTACCCAAAGCATGCATTTAATGCCAACACCAGCCGGGCAGCCCAGTCCTGCATCAAACCGCCCGGCTCTGGCGGTCTCACCCCAAGGCAGACCACACACCGAACTGCCGCGGGCATCCCGGCCCGGGGCAAGTCCCACGCCCCAGGCGGCCAAACTTCCGAGCAGTACTAGCGCCTACATCGCTTCGCTCAACCTTGCCCCAGGGCTGGCGCCTGAGGCTGCGGCGCCCCCGCCCGGCAGAGAACCTACCTGCCAGTGGGCGTGGTGGTACTGCGGGTGGTGATGGTGGCCATTCATCAGGAACGACATGGTGACCTGCGGCGACCGCGGTGACCTGGGGGCGCGCTGCCGGCACCAACACCGCCACCTTATTGAATTAGGCCGGCGTCCGCCGGCGGCGACGCCGCAGTACCTTCATCTCCCGAGGCTCTCGACTGCTGCCCGTGCCGCGCTCCTATTGGTCGGGCGCCGCCGGCGGCCGGCCCCCGGCGGCCGAGCAACAGAGACCAGCGCCCGGGGGCGGAGTCGGCCGCGTTGCCAGGGGCAACGGCCGGGATCGATGCGCGGCAATGTAACGGCGCCTCGGGGCATGTCCTGAGGAGAGGACGGCGCGCTCTGGTCGGAAAATAATGGCTTTTCCTGGGCCGCCGCCGCCGGCGCTGCCAAGTCGCAATATTACGGGCGAGATTGAAAAGATGGAGATGTGCTTGGCGAGAAGGGGTGTGGGCCTGCAGTCTTTGGCGCTTTCGGGAGAGTTCGGGCGGGTGATGAAGGGTTGGTCGAAGCGATCTCGCTGAAATAGGCACGCTTCGTGTCTTATTGCATTACTGCCGCGCTGTTGGAATTCCTTATTAGACAGGAGTTCTGTTGGCGACAGCAACCTACCACTGCCTCTGGCGGGCGGAGGGGAATGTGCTCGGCGCAGCAAGGAGGGATGGCGATGTTTGATAGTGCAAAATTTAAAAACCATTAACCATGTGTTCACTGAAATATGCTGCCATACATTTCTAGAGTATGTCACCTTTTGCAAATAAGAAGTAGAGCTATACCAGAATGGGTGTAAGCTCGGCCTTCAGTTCGAGAAGAATGGGTGGCTTCATTTTTGGTTGTCCATTGGTAATGTTTTAATAGCCGTTTTCACGATGGATTATTTTGCGCGAAATGTTTAAAACATTTTTTAAATGTTCAGTATAGCCGTTTCCCACGATGGACTAATTTGCGAGAATGCTTTAAAAGCCTTGCACTACGGTCCCCGTAGGGCGAGGTTTAAAGCATTTTTTTCGCAGATTAGTCCACGTGAAAGCGTCTAACTCTAAAACACTCCAAAATCATTTTACAATGTTTTAAAACATTTTGCGCGAAATGTTTAAGGCATTAAAATGTTTTGGAGTGTTTTAGTGTGAGAGACGCTTTCATTCAAAAGATGGACTAATCGCGAAAAAATGTTTTAACCCTCGCCCTACGGTCCCATACGGCGAGGGTTAAAAATTTCTCGCAAATTAGTCCATCGTGAAGACGGCTACCACTGAAAACATTTTAAAACATTTTAAAATGTTTTAAAACATTTCGCGCAAAATAAGCCATCGTGAAAACGGCTTATGTTATGTTAGAATTATTGAGCTATATGTCTGATAAAAACGATAGTGATAATAAGGGCATGAGTTATGTGCATGACTGAGATCCTTGAGAGGAACAATAGGGGAGACCGGGCACGTTCTGTCACTTTTTTGTAAATTGGCCCTGGCAGGCACACTTTTAAGAGTTGGTGATTGATATTTTCCAATACTGTTACATACATCAAAGCTTCAAATCGTTGTGGAGTTCAAGTGGTATCTCAGTTTGTTTCGACACCAGTGTCGATAATGTGCCGATGACTCATCCGACAGAACCTGCCCCATATACGGGGCCACGTTCTGTCACCTGTGGGGCACATTCCTGTCACTGATTTTCCTGACTTCCTGTTATCACCGAACGGTCACCTGTGGCGTCCTGCAGGGGGAGAGAGGGTTTCATTCATCGCCATCATCAATAGTGTAGAAAATGACGGCCATATACGATCGCAACACTGCATTTAGTGGTTTTTCTTGGTTATCCTGCAACGAATCAGGGCATATTTAAACTTGTTTAACTGGGGTGGGGAAAGGGGATTTCCCACCAACCGCAATTGCCCTTGAAATCCCCCCCCCCCCCAGTGGATGCAAAGGTCCACCGCAGTCAATGGTAAGACAAATGCAATGAACTGTCTCCACTGGCCCAGTGGTAGAATCTTTTGCATTGAGGCCCCGACGCCCTCAACCCCTCCCGTTAAACGACTCTTTGCGCTGACGCCCCGACGCCATCTCCCACTTTGTTGCAAGCGGGCAAGAAGCGGCCAAAAAGCATTTGATATCGACTATCATATTTTTATATAATTAAGGTAACAATCAACAGATAATTGTCCAATGCATGCCAGGACACCACTCCTTTTATTCAAAGTCACTCGGTTCAGTCACAACAAAGGCCTAAAGTCAGCACTCTTCTCAGGCTTGCGAGATGCACTGAAATCGTCATATCGTTCCTCTGATTTCATCCGTCACTGTAGACATACCTTTTTAACTAAATATATTGTATCGGTTATGAAAGAAAAGCTCATGGTATTTAGCGTCATTTATCACAGAAAAATGAAGAATATCTCTCGTGACTCGCCTCTGACATTTTTTTTTTAAATAAATTTAGTCCGAATGTTTTGATGGGATGGATTCCTGAGATCAGGACCCACACTAAGCTAAGCTGTTGCGCAGGCCCTTACCCCTCCATCCGATCATACAATTCCAGTCATCGGCAGAATTTAGAGACGAAAGTTTAACGTCCCCTAACGACTGAGGACGGTCCGTCCGGCTCGCTGGCTTCATCTGACCTTTGACGAGCCGCGCTGCCACTCAAGCGGCAGGTCATCCCGCCAGGAGCAAAAACAGCGAGCGGGCCGAAGCGGGCTCGAACCAACTTGCATAGGGATCTGTAGTCCAGCGCTCTCCCGATGAGCTAACACGGGCGGACTTAATGCAACTTGATTTCGACAATTCATTTATTATCTACGTTTTACTAAGCCGGCAAAGTTTGGCGCTCATTGGCGCCTTAATGTCTATTGTAGGCTTGTACCCAGAGTTTCTGAAGTCCCTGAGGCATAAGTTTTCGTCTGCGTTTCTTTGCGACTTTAGCTGTCCAGGTTGCATTGAAGGTGATCCGAGCACGCCCGGCGGGCTGCCGACGCGCGCCGGTACCTATTGGCGCGGCGAGAGCGGCGCTAATAGCCTTTTCTGAAGGATGATTTTTACCCGGTAGTACCCGGAGTAACCGGTAGTACCCGGTAGTAAATCCGTAGTAACCCGGTAATATTTCGTGCGTTTTGGGTAATTGAGTATAGGAACGGCTTTTCCCAGATATTTTTGGTATCAATTTGATGCTTATTAATTCATGTACAATTATCTGCTCTTACAAATGCGAAAATTTTCCGTTAGTTTTCTTTGTATAATCAAATTCATGAACACATATTACCGGGTACTACCGGGTACTACCGGCCCAGTAGTACCCGGTAGTGCCCGGTAATATGTTTTTACGAATTAGATTATGCAAAGAAACACAACAAGAAATTTCGCATTGCAAGAGCAGATAATTGTATATAAATTCTTAAAGTTTCAACTGATGCCAAACATTCTGGAAAAGCCACGCTCCTAGACTCAGTTTACCAGACCGGTAGTGACCGGTAGTACCTGGTAATATGTTTTCATGAATTTGATTATACAAAGAAAACTAACAGAAAATTTCGCATTGTAAGAGCAGATAACTGTACATGAATTCATAAAGTTTCAATTGATACCACAAATACAGAGGTGCAAAAAGTGTCAAGATGGTCACGAACACGAACACAAAACGCAAAATGAGTCACAATAACTAGGAGAATTAGGGAAGAGTTAAGAATCACAATATATGAAAATTACTATTCTTCGATTTCAAATTGGTAAGTGAATTATCAACAAAAAGTACAATGTAAAGTCATGCCAAAAATTCAAAAATCAACCAGCGAACTTCAGTCTTCACAAAAATTCTGTACAGGGGCCGTCCACGGTCTCGGGCTGTTAATAAATTTATCCGGGATCTTCGGAACGGAGGCTCCAGCTCACAAACGCTCGAAGACCTTGCCAACAAATAAAAATGCCCACCTAACGGCCGCCTTCGGCCGGCTGATATCGCCGAGAGGTTGGCAAGCCAGAATCTTACAGACCCCCCCCCCCGCCTTCGGAATCCGGCTAATGACGTAATGACTTTGGTGTGGTATGTATGTGCAGCTACTGGAGAAGCAACGACTTTGAGCGGCCCGGACCAGAGTTTGGCGCGTTGGGGGCCAGTTTTTGGCAACCCCTTTCCGTTACATTACCCCCCCCCTCTGCATGTCCCTCCTCCAACCAACAATGTCCTGCGCCCCCTCCATCACACCCCTCCCTGCCTAGTGCACTAGTGCAGTGGCCTCGCCCGTGATCTCGGCTCGGAATAAATTTCTCCGGGATCTTCAGAACGGAGGCATCCGACTCATCAATGTGTGACAGTTCGTGGAAGACATCCACTAAAGGAAATGTCCATAGCCGCCTTGAAACCTGAAGGTAACCTTCACGCCATAGTCACAATGGTCACATCCAAAGTGCGCGCACTTTGTCGAAGTCGCAATAGTGAAGGAATAGGGTCACGCACTCGGTGCGTAAGATTTTGCAGCGCTCAGCCGCTGTTTTTAGAAATAATTTTTGGAGGTGGTAAAAAGAATAACTTCAACGTGTCCTCACACCTGAAAAGAATTTGAATAGCAAACCAAAAGCCATTTAAAAATAACTTAGTGTTTTAAAGTTTCCCCAAAATGCTAAACATTTCTATTTTATTATGTAATAACTTAAAAGTTGATGATTTACAAAGGTAACAAGTTTTAAATCAACAAAAAAAAAACCGGGTTTCACATAAAGTTGGAAATCGGTCACCTTCGCACGTGGGCAAGTGCGTAAGATTTTGCACCTCTGCCGGGTGACAAATATCTGGGAAAAGCCGTGTTCCTAGACTCAATTACCCAAAACGCGCGAAATATTACCGGGTACTACCGGGTACTACCGAGTAAAAATTTGCGTACAAATTCACCTTTACTTAATGCAGGAGATGTATAACACCTTTGAGAGCTGTATTTGCATTGATAGTCTTAATCAAAGGATTCGAATTGAAAGTATGAACCATTAACTCAATTAACTCGATTTTTCCATATGACCTGACCGTGACCTGACATTTGACCTAACTTGAAAAAATTGGGTATGCATTCGATTTGTTTTATTAGGAGCTTTCGATCTCCGCCATGCGCGTCTCGCTGCGGTCATTGGTTCGGAAGATACGAGGTGGTAATATTTACCCCCCCCCACGCCGCGCGTTCGGCTGGAGACCCCTATGCCGCGCGGGTTAAGACACGAATCATGTGAACTTCATCGCACCACCCGATTCGTTTTACGTTTGTAGTGGCATACCATGTCTGTTAATATCTGCAGATATTAACAGAAGTTTCAACTGTTATCAATTTGTATCAATTGATACCAAAAATATCTGGGAAAAGCCGTGTTCCTATACTCAATTACCCAAAACGCACGAAATATTACCGGGTACTATATAGCTATACAGGTACTATATAGGTACTAAATAGCTGATACACGACCATATATGGTCGTGTATCAGCGATACGACTAGGAATCATGAACAGATTCAGTGACAGAACCTTCCCAGATTGGGTGACATAACCTGCCCCACTCGACATAGGTCACACTTTTTAGTTTTTTTTACAGACAACTTGTCAGAATAGGGCAGAATAACGCTCAGAACAATATTCTGCACATTCGTGTAACCCCATGACAGCATTCAAAGACAATTCTCTGAATGGCCACTAACCAAAATATTGTTCACTTACAAAAAGTTTGAATTTCTGTTGAAAAACAAACTTTTCCAATTTGGACCAATCTGGTCGCAGGCATGTTGTTGTTTTGCTAGTATCGGGCTATTTCAAGCACAAAGGAACATATGTTACGAAACAACAACAACTATCCAACGCAGGTATATACCTGCGTTGGATAGTTCACGAGGAAACCCCGCTGACAGAATCTGCCCCGTGACAGAACGTGCCCCGTTCTCCCCTATCATTGTAGCATTAGGCCTTTATGAGAAAGATGTTACACAATAATAGTTGCATGGCATGACCAAATAGATATTACCGCTATGCTGCTTCACACATGTGTAATTAATTGACAATTGCATTGTTTCGGAGATGTCAAACTATGCATGTTGTTCCAGTTATTCGCCACAAATGCCAGTTACGTGAAGGATAAGCGATGAACGTACTCCGATCAGCAAGCATTGCAGATCCTCAAAAGTGGTGAGGTAGAACCATAGTGTAAATACTTAAGACTTAAGTATTTACAGACTTTAGCATTTAGAAAGTCTTTAGTATTTGTACTATGGTAGAACCTTTGAAGATCTAACGAATACCAAGCGGTTCAAACGCAGTGTTTCCTTTGCCAAGTCGGATCAAACCCTGCAAGATAAAACATTGAAGCAATAGTTGAAGTTTCCTCTTGTATGAGATATACGACCACAAAGCAAGGGCCAAATTCATTAATAGAAAAGCTTTTGATCTATCTCAAACGTAAGGCATGTTATGTCTTCCACAAAACTGTCTCTCCGCTACTCAAATCGTTGTGCAAATACGCTGCTATGTGATCACGTCTTCAGTCGGGAATGCCAGATTCAGCCAGCCGGGGTAGGTACACCTCCTGCAAGTTTACATATATAATCCCCCGTCCACAAGGGCGGATCTAGCCTTGCTTCTTAGGAAGGGTGGGGAATCCAGGGACGTATTAAAACAATGTTTTAGCAGGAGGGGGCGTTGCAGACCGTTAGCCATCGCTGAAAAGTTGTTGACCGGCGGGGTAGCAGACCGTCAGCAAGACAGTTGTTGCCGGGGGGGGGGGGGGGGGGCGCTAAGCATGTCGTCAGCTCGTCAGCAACTGTATAGCAGTATTAAACTTCACGACTGAGGGAATACAGTTTGACCCACTTGAACAGTATTGGGCTTATGGCCCCGTTGCCCCCTCGCCCACCCCCACCTGGGTTCACATTTACCCATCCATGTACTCAAATCAACACACGGCCTCCGCCTGCCAACTTCCGGTCCATCCCCAACGCTGAATCCAAGCTGCTTTCCTGGAGCTTCCAAAGAGCTGCCTGTGAGAGCTGCCACAGCTGCCGCTGCCGCTACTTCCCTCCCCCGGCTATCTCGTGCTGCCCTGTCACGTGGCCGCGGCTCGTCGCCTGTATTTGTTGTCGAGCTGACAGGCAGTTCGTACCCAGTTCATACCCTGTGCTGCCGCCAGGGTTCGTGAACAGTGAGGCACGAGCTTTGAAACCGAGAGCGCCAGGGCATATTTTAAGGATTTTCTACTGCGTCCCGAAACGTGGTAGGGGCACACCATTGTGGTCGGAAAGGGCACCATAGGGAAGTTGAAAAGGGCAGTGAAGAAGTATCCCAGGAGCACTGGCATATCCAGCTCTCTCCGTGAGGGGCATCTTTTTGTGGGCAAAAAGTGCCTCCCATTTCTTCTCGTCAGACTTGGGCCGGTCACCTTTGTTTTGGTATTCGAGCCGAAAAAAATCACTTTTATCAAACAACAAATACAAAACAAAACAAAATCGTAGCATATACCTACAATAAAATAATAGTAACGTATATTTAATACCAACTCGCAAGGGTGTCGTAGATAATTTTTGAGTCGTGGTCGGCTGAAATGTCAAAAATTATCCACATTTTATGCGCGTATTTAAGCCTCTGCAGCTTTTTTGTAATGTTTTGTAATGTATATTTTCATGTTATGGTAGGTAGCTGTTGTGTAGCGCTGCCAAGCGGCGCAAATTGTACGGGTTTTAATCTGATAAAACCCATAAATATAGGCGGGGGAAACTTGTAGAGGAAAGGGGAGCTGAAAATGCTATGCATTTCAATTCAGCGTTACGAAACGAAACCCGAAAGAGGAATGTCGAATGGCTTTTGCTTGTGACTATGCGTCATCGACCGTGACGCTGGCGAAGCGTTTAATTATTATTATTATTATTTTAGGTCGTGGAAAACGGCATTTATACATTGGAACCAGACTAAGATTGGAGAAAAGCCTCTTGTGACCCTTTCTCCTGTTGGCACATCTCCGGTATAACAAATATATAAATTAAATTTTCCCAAATTGTATTGATAACAAAAAACGAAATGCTTATGAGCAAAGCGAAGTTGTGTCATGCCGCGAAGTGGCGGAAGAATGGTCATTTTTGACTGTTTAGTAGCTGGAATTTGAACTGCTGGCAAAGGGAATTTTTTTAACCATAAATTGTGTAGCGTTTCCCGACAAATGTTTTAACCAAAGAATCATATGTTTTTCCACTTTCAAGTGGCAGGAAAACGCGCGGTAGACATATTGATGAATGCCCCTCAGATTCCGTAATGGAAATTGCCCCTGATGTCCCCCCCCCTCCGCCTGGATTCGCCAGTGCTCACAGCTTTATGCTCTCGGTTTCGACTGATCCTTTGTTTGAAGTACCTGACGATCCTCCGAAGGGACGTAAGGGGGCAGAATCGGAACATGTTATCGCGTTCAGGCGCGGCGCACCCAAGACCGAGCTCACAATTTGGTACATGGATTAGGCATGCGTTGATG
>VOPJ01003296.1:0-50449 GCA_014673585.1 Semibalanus balanoides
GGACACCACCCGTTCGGCGAGTCCTTCCGCCGGCAGTACAACATCCTCAGTGGCGAGTTCAGGTGAGTGGCCCCAGCTGCTGCTGCCGGCAGTACAACATCCTCGGTGGCGAGTTCAGATCAGTGGCCCAGGTTCTATGCTTTATCAATAACCAATCACCCGCTCACCATAATTAGTTATTACCTATGCCAATTTGTACATGTTTTCCCGCCACAGGCTTTCCAAATCATAGCATCCATAAATGAGTAACAGGGTCCCATTTATGCAATGCAAGGAGTGATAATTTCACAGTGAACACCGGGCAAAAGAGTGGACAAATAGTATCGATATAGTGTCATTTTCCACACGAAAAAATCCCAATCCTAGGACGTCTACGTGTGTCACACGGCGACACAGCGGGCCCTCTGTCCCCTCCTCCCCCCAGTGGGTTAACTGCCGCCGTGTGACGCACCGTGCCGTCTCTTTGCAGTCTGTTCGCTGTGGACGACATCTCGCGCACGTCGCTGGTCCGCCGGATGGTGGCCGCTGAGCCGGAGAAGCGGCCGTCTGTAGCCGCCGTCCTGGCGCACCCCGCACTCTGGACAGCGCAGGGTGTTCTGCACTTCTTCCAGGTGAGGGGGGCTGGGGAACGTGCTAGGCAGTGGGTGCAGGAGGGGAAGGGAGATGAGTCGTTGAGATGGTGGAGGTGAGGGAAGGAGGAATGTGTGATTTGGAGGGGAAGCGGGAAGGATGGAAGGCTAGGAGGCTAAAGGGGAGTGGAGGTGAACGAATGTACGAGGTGGCGGGAGTGGTGAGACGGGAGATATAGACGCTGATCAGGACTGTCGGGGACGAGTATTTGGTGTGGTACGAACTGATGTTTGAGAGGGACATGCGGTTCAGATGTAACCAAAGCCATCGAGCTGATTGGAGGAAAACGAAAGGAATTACAGTTGCTGGCAGCGTCGCGAGCTTGGTCAGTTGATAAGCACGCTCGCCATGTTGGGCTGCTGCGATGACGGCAATGAGGCTGCTGTGGCTAGATAGAGCCTTCGGGTGCCGACTCAGCAGCGAGAGAGCCTTCGGGTGCCGACTCTGCAGTGATAGAGCCTTCGGGTGGCCGAACCCTCAGCAGCGAGAGAGCCTTCGGGTGCCGACTCTGCAGTGATTAGAGCCTTTCGGGTGCCGACTCAGCAGCGAAAGAGCCTATCGGTGCCGACGTCTGCAGTGATAGAGCCTTCGGGTGCCGAACTCATCAGCAGCGATAAGGAGCCTTCGGGTGCCGACCTCAAGCAGCGAGAGAGTCCTCGGGCTGCCGACTCTGCAAGTGGATAGAGCCTTCGGGTGCCGACTCAGCAGCGAGAGAAGCTCGGGTGCCGACTCTGCAGTGATAGAGCCCTTCGGGTGCCGACTCGCAGCGAGAGAGCCTTTCCGTGTGGCCGCTGAACTCTGCAGTGATACGAGCCTTCGGTGCCGACTCTGGCAGTGATAGGAGCGCTTCGGGTGCCGACTCAGCAGCGATAGAGCCTTCCGGGTGCCGAACTCTGCGTGATAGAGCCTTCGGGTGCCGATTCTCTGCAGTGATATGAAGCCTTCGGGTGCCGACTCACGCAGCGATACTTGAGCCTTCGGGTGCCGACTCCTGCCAAGTGATAGAGCCCCTTCGGGTGCCGACTCACTCTTGCAGCGTTAGGAAGCCTCGGGGTTGCCGATACATCAGCAGCGATAGGAGCCTTCGGTTGCCGACTCAGGCAGCGAGAGAGCCCTTCGGGTGCCGCTCTGCAGTGATTAGAGTTCCGGGTGCCGACTCTGGCAGTGATAGAGCCTTTCGGGTGCCGTAACAGTACGTCTGCAGTGATAGGAGCCTTCGGGTGGGCCGACTTCAGCAGCGAGAGAGGCCTTCGGGATGCCACTCTGGCAGTGATACGAGGCCTTCGGGTAGCGACTCTGCAGTGATAGAGCTTCGGGGTGCCGACTCTGCATGTGGAAGAGCCTTTGGGTGCCGACTCAGCAGCGAAGAGCCTTCGGGTGCCGACTCTTGCAGAAGTGATAGAGCCTTGGGTCCGACTCTGCAGTGATAGAGCTTCGGTGCCGACTACTGCAGTGATAGAGCCTTCGGGTGCCGACTCTGCAGTGATAGAGCCTTCGGGTGCCGACTCAGCAGCGATGCCGATTCAAGTGTTGACGATGCCGGGGCTGGCGGTTTGTTGATGCGCTGACTCGCCGCCCGGGCGTCTTCGACCGCTGCGGATTATTATCACTCTGATCTACCACCCGGCTATCTACTGCAGGACATCGCGTCTGACTATGCTGAACGGGCGCCACATAACCATTGAGTTGAGGCGCCCTTCAGCCCAAATCATCATCACCATCATGACTATGCTGACAACACTGAGCGCACGACCGTGCTGACCGTCTGTCTGTCTGCCAGGACGTGTCTGACCGTCTGTCTGTCTGCCAGGACGTGTCTGACCGTCTGTCTGTCTGCCAGGTACCGTGTCCTGAACCGTCTGTTTCTGTGCCAGGACGTGGTCCTGAACCGTCGCTGGTGTTCCTGTCAGTTGACGCTGTCTGCGACCGTCTGTCTTGTCTGCCAGGACGTGTCTGACCGTGCCTGCTCTGCCAGGACGTGTCTGACCGTCTGGTCTTTCCTGCCCAGGAAGTGTCTGACGGCGTCTGTCCTGCCAGGCACGTGTCTTGACCGTCTGTCCTGTCTGCCAGGACGTGTGTCTGACCGTCCTGTCCTGTCTGCCAGGACCGGTGGTCTGCCGTCCTGTCTGTCTGGCCCAGGACGTGTCTGCAACGTCTAGTCCGCTGCCAGGCACGTGTCTGACCGGATCGAGAAGGAGACAGCCGACTCTGAGCTGGTGCGCCGGCTGGAGCGGCGAGGCTGGGAAGTGACCGGTGGTAACTGGCGCGAGAAGATCGACCCGTTCATCCTGGACGACCTCGGCAAGTTCCGCTCCTACCGCGCCTCCAGCATCAGAGACCTGCTCCGGGCGATGCGCAACAAGGTGAGGACGCGGGTCACGTCTAACGACGCAGGTCACGTTCATCGGTGAGGACGCAGGTCACCTTAATCGGTGTGGTTTGTTTTGATGGTTGTCCGATTGTGGTATGGATGATCAATAATTGCAATGCAGAAGAGACATGAAGAGATTGTTAGTGCCGCTGATGGATTAGTCGATGTCTCCCGAATCCAGGTCAATCTTTGCGACGCAAGTTTTCGTCATATGTAAATAATATGTCTCGTCCCTGAGATCTCTGTCGGTGAACCGAACCATCACCAGCCGTTCAGTTGATGTAACGAAGGTCTGCACCGGTCACCACCAGCTGCGGAACCACTACTGGATATAACCATAACCGGTCACTACCCCCCTCACCACCCGCAGCGGAACCATTACTGCAAATAACCATAACCGGTCACTAACCACCCACCCCCCTCCACCCGCAGCGGAACCACTACCGCGAACTAAACGAGGAGGCCCGCCGGGCGCTGGGTCACATTCCTGACGAGTTTGTGCGCTATTGGACGAGCCGGTTCCCACGGCTGCTGGTGCACGTGTGGGCGGCGGCACAGGAGGTGCGTCAGGAGGCCATGTTCAGGCGCTACTACTGCGACGAGTACGACTGGACGCTGGTGAGTGGCCGGGAGGGAGATAGGGAGGGAGGGGTAGGGAGGGTTTGTTGTCCCTGGTCTCTGGCGGAATCAGGTGGGGCTCTGACCCGGCGGAGTGGAGTGCGGAACGATGCGAAACCTCACAGTGTCGGGCGCCAAGTGAGCACAAATAGTCTGTGAACGGTGGATCACCTGTTGTCAGTGAGTCAGTGAGTCGAGTGGAGGTGGGTTAGTCCAGTGGGGAGCGGTATGTGTCTGCGGGAGTCACGGGGGGGGGAGTGTGTCGGCTATGTGTGCAGCTTAACAAACGAGAACGGTGGATATTAATGAGTCTTTTTCCCTTAAGCTAACCGGTCACCCCCAGACTTCCATCTGCCGCACCTCAGCCTCACCTGTCTGACAGCATGTCGACCCTGTCCCCCTGTCCCTCAGGAGCCGGACCCTGACGCGGTGCCGCCATGGCGCCGCAGTCCAGCGCCGGGCACCTCTCCCAGTCAGTCTCCGTCGCCGCGGCGGCGGACAGCCGGCCGGCGTGGCGGCGGCCGAGGAGGAGGCGGCGGGCGGCAGGCGGCCGACTCCTCGCTGCGGGAGGAGCCGGGCCGCGGCCCGCTGCTGGCCGGCTCCCAGCCGGGCATGTCGCTGATCGGGGCACTGCTGGAGACGGATGCCAGGGACAGGTGAGGGGTGTAGTGGTGGCCGACAGGTGGCTTTGTGGTGGTGCGTCAGGCAGGCGGCTCGTATAGTCTGTCATCTGGAGAGATCTTCAGGTCAGCTCCTTCGTTTGATGTACTGTCTTCATCGTTATGTGTGTGGTGTATGTTGATCTTTATTCATCGTTTCGAGTGCTATTGTTTAGGACTGAGTCTGTTCTTGATTGTCCGTTGTGGCACAGCTTGGAGATGCGTGAGCTGTCCCTCGCGCTGACTCGGGTGGACTGAGTGACCTGGCCCCCATGTTCTGACCTGACCTGGGGCCACTGTAGGTATCCCGACCTGGTCTGTCCTGCCTCCACCGAAAGTGTCCGGACCCGGCTGACCTGATTCGCCCCTCCCCTGCTGCAGGTCGCCGGACGTCCGCACGCTGCAGGGTGCTCTGTCGGACGAGATCGGCGCCCAGGTGCGGCAGCGGCTGGTCGATATCGTCCAGGAGGGCGGCGCTGTGGTGGAGGAGGCGGCCAACATCGTCCGACGCGCCTCCCGGCCAGACCTGGCCGCCGACGGTGGCGCCGCCTATGACAAACAGAGCCCGACCGGTGGCGACATCTATATCGCGCCGAGCGCGACTGGTGGCGACATCTATACTGAGTGGGGTCAACCTGTGGCGGACACACGATCTGGTGACGTCATAGAGACGAATCCTGCAGCTGTTGGTGCGACGAATGGTGCCGCGAATTGAAACGTTTAGTTCACTCTTGATGTCACGACCTGGCAGCGACTCGCATATTTTCCCCTCACAACACGCGCACAGAACCCGACCAAGTCAGCAAATTATTGAAAGTACCATGCACAGACCTATCTAACCATTGACTAAGCGAAGCTATTGGCTCGCCGAAAGGTTTGACCGGCGAAGACGGGACCGGAGGGTTGCTGGTCGAGGCTTACCGTTCGTTTTCCAGTTACTGACATGGCGGAACAGTTTCACCCGAGACCTCAGACTTGACCACGTGCGACCCGGTCGGACCCCACGTATCCGATAACCGATGAAATGTGTCATGTGTAAATAACTTGGCGGCTTTGTGCGACCTGTACAATCTCCAGACGTGTCTGTTTCACATGTATCGCCCGGACGCCGGGTGTGTGTGTGTGACGTGTGTGGTGTGAGTCGTGCTCACCGTATCCACAGGTGACGCCGAGAACTATCCGCGGTCTCAATATCGTCTCGCGAAGCCAGCGCTGCCTGGCGGCTACTTTTTGGCTTGTGTTTCTTCAGGTGACCACTAGGTGGCAGGTGGAATGTGTGTGAGAAGTGGACGCTATGTTGTCGATATGCATTCCACAATTATGTACAAGTGAGTCGGTTTGCAATCGTGGACGGCGAACGTGTATTTTAAAGCTACTGTGAGCTGCCTGTGCCTTACGAATCTTGGCGGAAATTGTGAAGTCCGCCTAGAAATGGCCTATCTGCCAACAGTCTTGGCGAATTTGACGTGAATGATATGTACGGACCTGATGTGAGTTTGCGCGCATGTGGTCTATTTCAAAGTCCCATAATCACTCTTGCACGTGAGTTAAAGACCAGCCATTAGTTCCAGGGTGACGGTTACAATAAGTACTTAAGTGGTACACCAAGTAGCCAAGTCGGTTCCTAAGCGGAGCTGGTATAGTTTTGTCTTGCATTAGCATGTAAATTGCTGTGAAATGTCACCAAATATAGATAGTTTGTCACTGTAAAAATGGTGACGTCACATCGGTCTGAGTATGCTTGCGTGGTGTTGAGGATCACAAAACGTTCGCTGTGCGCCTTCCAAACGCTCGTCGCGTCCCGAAGAGGCGGTGTTTTGTAGGTTTGTGTGCGTGTGACGTGTTTTACGTGAGCGTGTGTCGTCACAAAGCGTCACGGGTCGTGACGCAGCGTGTGAAGTGACGTCATACTTCGGGCGTGTTCCCGTCCAAATATATTGTACACACGGTGATGCGTGGTTTGTGGAGAACAGTATGATGAAAGCCAGAGGGAGGACAGTTACAACCTTTCCTCACTCCGCTTCCATCACATGCAACTATAGGAACATTTATGGCATGACTGGGTAATGGGTGCTGTAAATAGGAGCGAGATGTCTATAACTGCAGAAACCAAGGTGCAAATCTTACGCCTTGCTCCAACCGTGCGAAGGTGACCGATTTCAACTTTATGTGCCGGTGTGATTTACTTGTACTTGTAAATCATCAACTTTTTAAGTATTACATAATAAATAGAAATGTTTAGCAACTTTTTGGGAAATCTTTAAACACTTAGTGATTTTTAAATGGTTTTGGTGCTAATTCAATCTTTTTAGGTGTAAGGCACGTGAAAGTTATTCTTTTACACTCCAAAAATATTCCTAAAACATGCAGCTGAGCGCTGCAAATCTTACGCACTCGAGGCGTGACCCTATTCTTCAACCATTGCGACTTTGACCAAGTGCGCGCACTTTGGATGTGACCAATGTGACTATGGCGTGAAGGTTACCTTCAATGGTTTTAAGCGGCAATGGACATTTTCCTTTATTGTGGTGTCTCCCGAACGAACTGTCACAACATTGAATGAGTCGGTACCTGCCTCCGTTCTGAAGATCCGGGAGAAATTTATTTCCGACCGAGATCACGGGCGAGAGGCACTGACTAGGCAGGGAGGGGTGTTGATGGAGGGGGCGCAGGACATTGTTTGGTGTGGGGGGGACATGCAGATGGGAGGGGGAATGTAACGGAAGGGGGTGGGCCAAAAAACTGGCCCAAAACGTGCCAAACTCTGGTCGGACCGCTCAAAGTCGTCCTTCCTCAGTAGCTGCACATTACATAACAAGCCAAAGTCATTACGTCATTGCGGATCGGCCGGTAGTGGGCATTTTATTCGTTGGCAAAGTCTCGAGCGTATGTGAGCTTGGAGCCTCCGTTCCGAAGTCCAGGATAAATTTATTCACAGCCGAACCGTGGACGGCCCTAGTAACGGGAAATCTATTTGCTGAAGACTGAAAGTGTCGGCTGTTTGATTTGGATTTTTGCATGACTTTTTACATTGTACTTTTGTTGATAATCACTTACAATGAAATCTGAAGAATAGAATTTTCAGATAAGTGATCTTAACTCTTTCCAAAAAATAATTCTACTATGTTAATTGGTGACTCATTTTGCATTTTGTGTCGTTGTTCGTGACCATCTTGACACTTTTTGCACCTCTGGCAGGAACATGCGACATCTGTTGGTGGACATCGTCCAGGTCGGCCAGTACGATGAGCACGTACCCAGGATCCGCTCAATGGGGGGGGGGGGACACAGGTTAACCCACTAAAAAATCATCGGATTTGGCCCCACAATATTTTTAGAGGGGGCATATTTTCAAACAATTTTTTCGAAACAAAATAAAAACATTAATTTTCCAGGGGCCCCCAGGTATATCTCGCCCTTAAATATCCACCGTAATTTGCCAGGCCGGCGAAATACGGCGAAATTGTGTGAGAGCATTCATGGGCGCGAGGTCCCTATTTCGTGCATGAGGCACTAGCAGGGGGCAAGGGTGTATGCACCCTCCAATGGACCGATCTTTTTCACTAAAAATGGGTGCGGCGACGTTCTTTTTGCGACCTTTTTTGGGGCCCTCAAAAATATAGTGGCCTAAATCCGTGATATTTTTTTTCATACCATTTTTCGGGGGCCTTTGCTGAGGGGGCGCCCCTTGGGAGCCGTTGCCCCCCCCCCTTTTTTTGTCGAAGGTTGCCTGCGTCTCTGGCCGCACTAGCCAAATGTGTGAGGTCCAGTTGATGCTCCAAAGGCCTGCATCCATGAAACCACAGAGCCGCCTGAGGGGGCACTCTGACCTTTAGAACCTCGGAAAAAATTGAAGTGCTTTGAATTCATTAAAGACTTTGAATTCATTAAAGCTTTGCGTGGTCTTTAAATTGGAAAAAGGGCCCTTCGGACCCTAATTCCAAAGGGGGCACATGGTTGAAGAGGGCACGCACAGACATTCAGGGGGCAATCGCCCCCTTCCCTTGGTACGCCTGTGACTCTGACCGCCTGAGGTGGCCCTCTTGCCACCTGAGAAGACACTCTGGCCGCCTGAGGTGGCACTTAAGTCGCCTTAGGGGGTACTCTGACCTAAAACAAACTCTGAAGAGCCTCTGATGTGCTCTAAACACTCTAAAGACCACGCTTCGCGCGGCTTTAGAGAGAAAATAGGGCCCTTCGGGCCCTATACTAATGGCCAGGGGAGGGGGCATGGCCAAGGGGGACGGTGTCCGGGACCTTCGGGGGGGGGGGGGGACAATTGTCCCCCCCCCCCTGGGTACGCCTATGACGATGAACACCAAAGAACACGGCATCATGACGGTCAGGGCGACTCCACTGGTACAACGCTGGCCTCGGACGGAATCCATGGGCTCCGACACAGGGGGGACGTGACCCACAAACATTTGCAGATTTTAACATTACGCCTATGAGCGCTGCATGGAAAGAATCGACTTCTGAGTGCCTCCGCCCCCTAACTTTCGGATGGCAGCGACGCCCATGGACACCGGAGGACGAGCGACTCAGAGCAGCGCAATCGCAATGTCTTAACCGAACCTGACCTGGTGATGCGCCGCTTTTGTCGTCTGGATTGCACTACCCTGAGACGCTCCAGCCGGGGCCCAGCCTGGCTGCTGGCGAGGTCATGTCGTTACCCCGCTCGGGTTGTCAGCTTATTCCGACGATGAATGAAGAAGGTAACAGAACTCCATCGTAACAGACCCAGGCCACTACTACTGCTACCACTACCAGCGTTCACGGCCGCTACGAGGAACGAGGCTATATCGAAGAAACGCGCCAGACGCACGGGCTGAGTGATGTATTTTCAGAGTTCTCCCAAAAACAGGAATGCATATTTTGTACCAGACACACTTCCCCACGACACACGCCGCACACATGCAATCTGAATGAGGCACCTGTCCCTGCAGTGACGCAATTCACCGAGCATGTGAATCTACCATCATGCAGGCCAGTCTTCCATACCGGTGCCAACAATACAAACACGCAGGTTGGTCCCATCGTAAGCGCTAAGTGCAGCTGTGGTCCCCTCTGCTCTGCTCAGCTCAGTGGTCCTCTGCATACACATGAGAGTAAAGCGCTGCTTAGGCCACCGGAAAAAATCGCAAAAATAATGCAACGTAAAACGCATGTCATGTCACAGCAATAGTGAGGCTGACGCAAGCTTTTTCAAAACCAATGCCGCTACGTTTATGGATACTACGTTAAGGAGGTTAGGTTTAGCCTCCTAAAGCGGAGCTGTCCTGCACTGAACGATGCAGTACACATATGAACGCCAGAAGCACCTACAACCATATCACTGTCCTGATAAATTCACACAGATGTAACGAGGGAAGACAGTATGAGCGCGGACACACTCCCAATTCTGGATTTATGAGCGACGGAGTCAGGGCGTTACCGAGCCAGGTCAAGGTCACCACGGGGTCAATGTCACCACGGGGTCAATGTCACCACGAGGTCAAGGTCACCACGAGGTCAAGGTCACCACAAGGTCAAGGTCACCACGAGGTCAGGAGCTGCCGTTAAACAGCGCCTTCTTTACGGGGCTGATGATCTCGGGAGCGATACTAGCGCCATTTCCGTTGAGCGGCGGTGAGCCGAAGTAGCACTTGCGGCAGACGGCCAGGTACTTGTCGGTGCCACCGATCACCTCCACCTGCAGGCGGGGGGGGGGGGGTAAGTCAGAGATGGGAGGAGGAAGGAGACGAATACTTTATGCACAGACACAGCCGAGAGACAAGTAAGTCATTCCACGGTCTGACAACCATACATTAAGCAGAGGAGTTTGACATGGCGAGAGTTTAACCCTCGTCCGTGCAGCGTCCGGTCACTGCGTGACCGTGCAGGGGGGGGGGGGGATACGAACCCCTGTGTTTCGCCCCTAATTGAGCTAGAGCTTCCATGAGACGAGAGGAAGCCACCGACTCCCAATTTTAGGGTCCTGGGTCATTAGGTGACCTCTGATGTCATGTGAATGACCCGACTGTCATCAAATCGTAAATGTGTAAAAATTGAACATTTATGGAGCTGAAATCGTGACATTACGTCTTATTATGCTGAAAAGGTACCAAATTTTAAATCAGCATCACAAAATGTACTGAAGCCTGCCAAATTTAAAAAAGGTCATGTGAGGTTATCCGAGGTCAGTGACCTCAGTTGACCTGTGGAAGCACATGATCCCTGATGGACATATAATTATGTTAAATTAATTTCATATTTGAAATCAGCGTCACAAAATGTCGTAGTAAATGCCAGAAGCCACAAAAGTCATCTGAGGTCATCGGAGGTCAGTGACCTCGGTTGACCTCCGAAAAGGTCAATCGAGGTCGCACACAACTGTCACCTAAAAATACCTGTGTATATGTGTCTGAACAACAAACACCCAGAAACTGTACAAGTTAAAAGGATTGATACTATGGGACGCCATTCGCACCTGATATGACCTTGAGATTCGGGTCAAAGGCCACGGGTCATGGGAAGTAGAAATTCAACATCTTCAGAGTTTATGTCAAATTGTTGAAAAGTAGGGTATTGCAAATTTAATCGCAATCAGTTGATAACTACGCGAGTTATTCCGGGCAAAACCGACGGGGTGGAATCCCTCCCTACACTGGCGAGGGTAATTAAACCGATCTCAAGTGGTTCTAACTTTTAAGTGATAACGGCTGGAAATATAACCAAGTAAACTATATTCCTTGCTGCAGTTCAAGCGCAAGAGAATAACGCCTCACGCAATTGCATCTCGGCAGCCTCCTAATAGGTACACCTGGATCATACGTATTGCTGGTCTGGTGACTTTCATGCTTATTTGTAGTGTCTTTGCGTGTATTTAAACGTATTTTTTACAAAACAAGCGGTAACTTGGATTAATAACAATTTTGTTTGATCGTTTTTCTGGCACAAAGCCGCTGGCAACAAGGCCAGCCTGTCGGTAGGTCACTGGCACAAGCCGCTGGCACAGGCCAGCTGTCGGTAGGTCGGTCATGGCACAAGCGCTGGCACCGAGCCTCTGTCAATAGCACAACCTCTGCGGCACGCAACGGTACACCGTGTGCTACTCGCGCTCCAACACCGATCCGGCCTCCGCGTCAGCACCTAGCGGCCCAACCCTTCACGGCCAAACGGCCGTCTTCGCCAATTTGATTCCGATCGTGGTGGCGAGAGTAAGCCGGCGAGGGCCGGCACGCCGGCACCACGACAACGTCGTGGGCCGGCGCAACTAAGCTATACGCTATACTACAGTTATATGCCCCTATTCACTGCATGTTTATTGGAATATCTTCGTTTTCCACGTAGCTAGGATTAAAACCGTACCACTGTTCTCGGTTTTCGTTTCACACTAGCTAGGATTAACGTTAATCGTTTCTCAGTTTTCGTTTTCACGTAGCTAGGATTACCCGTACTCGTTTTCTCCTTTCTCAGTTTCGTTTTCCAGTAGCTAGGATTACCGTACCGTTCTCAGTTTCGTTTTCACGCCTAGCTAGGACTACCGTACCTGTTTTCTCGGAGCCCTTTCTTCCTTGTGTAGCTGGCTCGTGCCTTGGAAGCACTCCATGCAGACGGCGTTGCGTTTGACGACGCTCTCGGCGATCGGCACTGAGACTGAAGGATGTCACCGAACGCCTGTAACAGAGAAGGCCAGTCAGGTGTCCCAACATTTTGTCAATTCGGGGTGGATATGACACTCAATTGTGGAAATATTTTGCACTCCTCTATTTCCATTTTAAGGAATAATTTTCCAACTCCAAATTATGAAATCATGAATATTTGATTCTGGTATAAATAAACATGACTAAAAATACATGAAATTTCATGGAAAATATTGCTTTTCATATTCAAAACTGTATCAAATATCGTACCATTTCTGCATAATTGTCCACTCTCGTGTCCATTTGGGGCTCAAATTTCCACTGGGTGTCCCAACATTTGACAGTGTCAAGTCCAACATTTGTCAATTTGGGTGGCGAGATGCCACCCCACTGTGAAGATTACGTCACTCCATTTTTCTTTTAGGAATTAATTTTCCACTTCCCAAATTATGAATCGTGATATTGATTCTGGTATAAATAAATATTGAACTAAAACATATTGAAGCAAAGCTGCTGAAACGATGGTGTTTCCGATTATGTTTCCCGAAACGATTTTGTTTCCCGAAAAAATACAGTTCCTCGAAGACAAAAATTACACTTTTAAAAGCCCCGGCCAAAGTAATGTAGCTACTTAGTTTAAAACCATACAAGGTTTAAAACCGGACCCATATTCCATTAAAGGTAGCGATTAAAAGTACAGTTCATCACCGGATTAGCTACAAAAATCGTCGTCCATCAATACAAAAATGTCATCCATCAAACAGACTCACAAATTATCGCTTTCATCAAACACCATTGCTTCATGCCCGTGCCAGAGCCGTCTCTCAAGGTAATCAACTAATTACCGAGTAAAACACATCCTCGTCCTGCTTCTGTGCGCGATCGGTGGGGCGTCTTTGCGTTATTTCCGTCCAACACCACCCGGCCGGAACGCGTTCCCTGCACGTTCCCCTTGGCTGCCGAACTTTCACCTTGGACCGGTCAGTCCAGCAGAGGCACGCTCGTTTTCCGTGTAGGAGGTCCTGTGGACCGGTTAGTCAACCGGTAACTCGCTGGCTTGACGTGTATGAGGACCTGGATTAGAATCTTGGGGCGGCGACAAGTTCAAGGATGGTCCCCGGATTAATCTGTAGCCCAACACCGGCGCATGCATAGAACATCGGTAACCGCTGTGATTGGGCGGATGACCTGCTGTCTAGTGGCATGTATAAACAAGTAATTAAATCAGCAGAATCTGAGGTTGTGTTCGTCTCACCTGGCGCTGGAAGGTGGCATCCAGAGCGGCCACGATCACAATCTTGCCAAGGTTCGCCAGTTCCTCGGCGAACGGGACACAGTCTGGAAACTGGGAAGAGGCGGAGCGTGTCACTCGGGAAGACGGGAACGGAAGAAGAAGAAGAAGAAGAATAAGAAGAAGAAGAAGAAGAAGAAAGAATGTCGGCCATTGTTACCATACAGTCGTACGAGTTTTCCCGTGAATCAACAAATATTATTGCCACGCTCATTAAACAAGAGTAGACTCCCAGTTTCCCCGCAGGCCATTAATCCAATGATGCATATTGTACACGTCTTTACGAAACTGAAGTTCTGATGTGATACTAAACATCCCTCCATAAGAACCCATGTTCTCGCGGCACTACATACAGCTGGTCCACTGGCACCCCTGGTCTGCGGACCACCACCTAAGTCCTGCGTGACTCGCGACACTCACAAACTGTCCCTCGTCGATGCCGATGACCGAGTACTCGGATGCGGCGATGGCCTTGAGCGGCTGTAGTTTGGTGGCCGAGACGGCCGCCAGCGTCTGGCGGTCGTGCGTGGCGATGTCCGAATCGGCGTACCTGGCGCAGACGCGGGCAGGTTGTCATGGTGACCAGAGTGTGGTCAGGCGCAGACGCGAGGCAGGTTGTCATGGCGACCAGAGTGTGGTCAGGCGCAGACGCGGGCAGGTTGTCATGGTGACCAGAGTGTTCAGGCGCAGACCCGAGCAGGTTGTCATGGTGACCAGAGTGTGGTCAGGCGCAGACGCGGGCAGGTTGTCATGGCGACCAGAGTGTGGTCAGGCGCAGACGCGGACAGGTTGTCATGGTGACCAGAGTGTGGTCAGGCGCAGACGCGGGCAGGTTGTCATGGCGACCAGAGTGTGGTCAGGGGGCAGACGCGGGTCAGGGTTGTCATGGTGAACCAGAGTGTGTCAGGCGCAGACGCGGGCAGGTTGTTCATGCGTGACCAGAGTGTGGTCACTGCGTCAGCCGCAGACGCGGGCATGTTGTTCATGGTACCAGATGTCGGCGCGCAGACGCGGGGCAGGTGTATGCCGACCAGAGATTGTTGGTCAGGGGCGGCGCAGACCGGGCAGCTGTATGGCTGACCAGAGGTGGTCAGGCGCAGACGCGGGCAGGTTGTCATGGTGACCAGGAGTGTTTCAGGCGGCAGACGCGGCAGTTGTCATGGTGACCAGAGTGTGTCAGGCGCTAGGGACGCGAGCAGGTTGTCATGGCGACCAGAGTAGGTGGTCAGGCGCAGACGCGGCAGGTTGTCATGCGACCAAGAGTGGGTCAGGCGCAGACGCGGGCAGCGTGTCATGGCGCAACCAGAGTTGTGGTCAGGGGCAGGACGCGGGGCAGCGTTGTCATTGGCGACAGAGTGTTTGGTCAGGCGCAGGACGCCGGGCAGGTTGTAGGCGGGGGGGGGGGGGGGGGGGACCAGAGTGTGGTCAGGCGCAGACGCGGGCCAGGTTGTGCATGGCGACCAGAGTGTGGTCAGGGCAGGACGGCGGGCAGGGTGTTCATGGTGACCAGAGTCAGTTGTCAGCGGGACAAGGCTTGTTCCTGCTGATCAGAGTGTCTGCATTGGTGATCCAGAGTTGTCATGCTGTGATCAGAACGTCGTCTGGAGATCAGAAAGTCGTCAATGGTGATCAGAAGTCGTCATGGTGATCAGAATGTCGTCATAGTAACCAGCACGTTGCCATGGTGATCAGGCGCAGAGGGTCGTACAAAGAAACAGAAACCTTAGACAAGTCATTTCATGCGTGCATAAAATAGCAGAGATATGTACCAGTCAGACTTGTAAATGACTCAGAGTTGAGTCATGAGTTGACTCATGAGTCAGACATTTTTGGATGAGAGTTGAGTTTCGGACTCAATTTTGTAAAAGCGGCACTTGAGTCAGAGTTGAGTCGATTCAATTTGTTGAAACAGCACTTGGAGTCAAGAGTTGAGTCAGTTCTTCGGTTGTGATTCAGACTTAAAATCGACTCAAACAAATGCTGAGTTTCAATGCACAGGGAATAGCCAAGGGGGTACTGGGGCGACGCCCCTTCACCTGAGCAAACCAATTTACACTAGATAGAATGTCGATTTTGTCCGACACCCGACACCCCCCCCCCCCCAGGGTCAACATCAAGTGATAATGAAACTTTAAACTGAGTCGACTCAAATGTTTTTTTAGTCGAGTCGAATCAATTTGTTAAAACTCACTTGAGTCATAAGTTGAGTCGACTCATTTTGTATTAAACACCACTTGAGTCAAGAGTCGATTCAGTTATTTGGCTCTTGAGTCAGACTTGAGTCGACTCAAAAAAAAATATGAGTCATTAAAAGTCTGGTACCAGTAAGGCGCCGTAGATGGCGATGAACGAGCAAGCGCGAAGGAAAAGATGAATTTCAACTCGATAGCGCAATTAATTTCTGAGATACAAATACGGGTGCACACGAGCGCACGTGCAAAGGCACCTCATCCCTGACCTGTGGGAAAGTGGTGGCTGAAAGGTCCCTAATCACACACCGAATTCGACCTCAATTGACCCAACCGTTTCTGAGATATAGAATAGGTGTGTGCACGTGCGACACGTGCAGAGGCACCCCACCCCTGAGTTGTGGAAAAGTGGTGACCGAAAGGTCTCCCCAAAACACGCCAAATTTGCACACAATTGGCCCAGCCGTCGCAGAGTTTTTGCGAGAAAACACTTTTCAACACCCCTCACACGGTACGCGCCACGCACAGTGATAGTCACCCACATGAGTCGGGTCTGGTCTCAAACAGGGTAGGTTGGATGGGGCTCCTCAACAAAGAAGACCGCTTGTCAATCGGAAGTGCGGTTGCAGAGATATTAGCTACTCAAAAGCGTCGCCACGGGTCGGGTCGGGTCGGGTCGGGTATGGTTGGGTTGCGTTGGGTCGGGCCGCTCACTCAGATTTTCCCCATATACCACGGAAAGACGAGCGAGCGAGCTCGCGCTCGCTCGTAATTATGGAAAAATAATTATGGAAAAAACACGACGCCGGGGAAAAAATGCATGATATAGAGGATGGGCCTGGTCGTCGGCCAGTGAGATTGGGTGGCCGGATGCACGTCGGGTAGTTCGCATAAACAAGACATCATCCCTCTGCCAGCGTCACAAAACAGGATCAGGAAAATTACGAACATCTCATTACATGCTGATAAGATCTAAGAAGCGTACCGAAGGTGCTCACAAAAAAACGCAATGGAATTATTCGACAGAATGTGTTATACAATCTGTGTGCATATACAAATCAACATTGGTAAATCAATGGCAAATTAATGATGGCATGTAAATCAGTTAGGTAGACATTAATTAGAAAGACCCTAGATAACGACCTGTCATTACATAACATAACAGAGTGCAGGCATGCCAACCACGGCAAAAACATCGTAAAACAGCCAATTATACACATGTTTTACATCATTCTGCGATTGCGTCACGGACAGCGGACATAAAACACCAGACTACCTACGCTAATAATCTCCAAATGAACGGTGTTTGCGATGGCTAACTTCGAAATCAACCGCGTCGATCGGCCATAACGAGAACACAGGACAGCGCACGCATAGCATCCACGCAATGATGATGATGATGATGGTGGTGATGGTGATCAGTGCTCAAGGGCGCCGCAATCACTACGTTGTACGGCGCACATTTTACGCAAGAACATACAGCAAACTGTTGCAGCTGATTTCATTAAACGTATGACATAACTGATTGTAATTACCGTTCGAATTGTAACCGATCACTGCCGTAGCAGACTGGTAAGTCAGCGTGCAGTGTCGATGGCGGCAGGGACTGACCGGTTGTCGTGGCGGCAGGGACTGACCGGTTGTCGGATTGGCGGCAGGGACTGACGGTTGTTCGATGGCGAGGGGACTGACCGGTTGTCGATGGCGGCAGGGACTGACCGGTTGTCGTTGGCGGCAGGGACTGACCGGTTGTCGATTGGCGGCAGGGACTGACCGGTTGTCGATTGGCGGCAGGGACTGACCGTTGGTTCGAATGTCGGCAGGGACTGACCCGGGTTGTCGATGGCGGCAGGGACTGACCTGTTGTCGATGGGCGGAGAGGACTGACCGGTTGTCGTTGGCGGCAGGGACTGAAACCGGTTGTCGATGGCGGCAGGGACTGACCGGTTGTCGTTGGCGTATTTGATGATGAGGACAGCGGTGGTGTTCGACACCTGGTAACCGCTCTCAGTCGCGGACTAGCTCGTTCGTCTTCCCGCTGAACATGGGCCCGAATATCACCTGGGCGGCAGGAGAGAGAGAGTGTCACGGCCAGATGGTCAACCGGAGGGGGGTCCACACGAGGGGTCAGTGAGTTCAGGTGAGGTCAGGGCCTCCTCCAGGTCAGGTGACGGGTAGGTGAGGTCAGGGAGTCAGGTGATGTGATGTTGATGCTTGTATTAAACACAAAGCAAGAATAAACTATTATGTTAAGGAAAATGTGTAAACAGCTTCATTCATTCGGTTACAAACTACAGTCCTATTGCAGCTTGGACAATATTACTGAAACAGTTGAGCATTTTTTAATTCGTTTGTGATCCATTTTATTAACTTCCCTAGAGTTGAGTTAGAAATAACATTACGAAACTTAATTGTAGATTACAACCAGTTAAATATCAATCATAAATTAGCTATAATTTTGCACGGGCATCCTCTAAATAACGCTGCTGGTCTGGCTGTGGCTACAGCTGTGCAGAAATATATTAGACACACAAAACGATTTGACCGGTAAATGATGTGACGCAGTCTAGGTGCATCAGCCTGAAGGTAGTGTTGCCTCTTCTCAGGTCGGCGGGGGGAGGGGCGGTCTGTGCGTTTGCGGGGGTTGTGTGTGACTTGCGTGCCATATTGTATGTGAGACGGGAAATGGTGCCGCGAAATAAGCGCTCAAGCCTTGACCACTGAAGGACGTGAGGTCAGGTTGAGTCAGGCGAGGTCAGGCGAGGTCAGGTGGGGGTCCAGATGAGGTCAGGTGAAGTCAGGTGAGGTCAGTTAGGGTTCGTGAGGTCAGGTGAGGGTCAGGTGAAGGTCAGGTGAGGTCAGGTGAGGTCAGGTGAGGTCAGGTGAGGTCAGGTGAGGTCAGGTGAGGTCAGGTGAGGTGGTTAAGGTGGGGTCAGGTGGGGTCAGATTTCCGGGAGAGGTTCGACAGCTCGACAGCGCCAGGGATTTTGCAGGACACGATTGCAGCGATTGGTGACCTTTTTATTTTAACTGATCATAGTTTAGTGCGTTACGTAGTACGCATTGTCACCCTGTTACGACGCATATCGGATATAATTATTTTCCCTTCCTTGCTGGAATGGTCAGTCAGGAAATGTTAAAACTGAAACATTAATCAAGTATCAAGTGAAATAAATTATATCGACGAATAGTTCCTGTTAACACTGGAGAGGGGATATGCCACTAAAACGCGCACTGGAGATGGGAACACTTTTGTGCCCCCCCCCCCCTGAGATCTCATTAAGTATGAGAGCTAGAACGATAAAACTTACAGAGGTAGGTAGCTGCTATGATATACATTTCCTCAAGTTTTGGTAAACTTAGGTCAATATATTCAAGGTCAAACAAGGTCAAGAAGGTCAGATCTGGCCAAATGTCACAACTTCGGGAAAATGGCATCTGTGACGGTCACAGGTCACCAGCAGAGTATCAAAAGTTGTGTTCGGGGATAAACATTGACATTGACTACCTCATGTCGTTTGAATGATCCCGCTCCGTCGACTGTTGGTTCCGAAGATATCACTTCGCCTACCTCGATTCTGGCCGCTGTATAATGAAATTCAAATACGATAGCTTAAAAATTTACCGACAGATTTTCTATTTTTTCATCAACAAACGATCCACTATTGTGTTGGATCGAATCAGCTATTTCGCTAATCGATCCGCCTATTTCGCAAACACAAATGATCCACTATTGCTATATGTTGCAGAAAAAAACACCGCCCCTCCCAGCCTTCGTTTTCGAGCTATTAACGAAAAAATATGTGGGGGGAAGGGGGACAAAAGTGCCCCTCACCCTCCAGTGCGCCTTTTTGCAGCAAAACACAACTGAAGTCAAAGCACAACACCAACTGACTCCACCCAGTAAAGATGACGCCTTTTTAAGCATTGTCATTTATTCAACATTGTCATAATTGATTACACACTATGTGCCTGTAGTATTGGCCATAATGAAAACGCCAGCGGGTCGCAAGCAACGCAGCGCTAACCAACAGACAAACATTAGCTTCTCGCAAAACGCAAAAACGCTCCCGGAAGGTGGAGACACAAAACAAAAACTATTAAACAAATATGAGCTTAGGTACAACATAACGCGTTCACATTCATACAAAACAGACCGATCACATGGGGATCATCATTTAAGGTACTAGTGGGTGAGCGACAGTTATGATAAACATTTGGGGCATAAGACACAATGCAACAGTGGTTACAGGGCGTCGAAACCGCCGGCGGAGACGGAGCGACGGCGGCAGCAGCAAAAAGACCAGGCGAAACGGGCGGTCGGGCGGGTCCGATCACCGAAACCAGACAGCGAGATCGCGCCGACATGCCGCCCGCGACAGCCCAGCCGACACTCCGCAGTGACCGAGGCGCTCGGCAAACAAGAGGCGGTAGGGTAATAAGGACGAGGAAGATGACGCAATCATAACAGCACCTACAACAGCTGACACTACGCCAACGGATAGCAGGCACATGGTCGCCTCTAACGCCTCCTCCCAGATCCGGTACTGAAGTGCAGCGGGTCGGGAGCGTCTGCTCACTGGCGAACGTGATGTGTCCCGTGAAACTGAGCTTGTTGGCTGTTTGGCTGACCGGATCCGGTTAACTCGTGCAAGGTTGCGAGAATAAACAATTGCGACACCGCTGTGCGCGTGAGGCCATAGCGTCGGTCCATAGAGATAGAATCGCGCCATCAAAGCAGGCTAGCTACACGTCGTTCGCACCTGTCTTGCACGGCGCCATCCGAGTCACCATTGTACAATGGAGAAAAGTAGCCCGCCAAACACAGGCAGCTCACGTCGCACCGTCTCTCCCAGGACCATTCCGAGTCCAGACCTTGCGCTCATGGTTAGCCTCGGCCAATCAACCATGCGATGCTGCGTCGGCTCCACATCTGAGGTCCAGACTCTGGCATGTAGACACCGCCAAACAAGCCAAGCGTTCTACAGATTCGTACACCTCTGCTCCACAGGTGACATCGTGCTCGTCGGCTAATGTAGTCCCGCTCCAAACAGGCAGCTCACGTCGCACCGCTCCAACAGGGACCATCGCCGAGTCCAGACTGGAAATGTAGGCCGCCGCAGCGAAAGCGCGCAGCTCACACCGACGCGACCGCCTCAACAGGCATCACTCGCTCCCACGACTGGAACTGTACGCCGCTAACAGGCAACCTCGTACGCAGACACGCTCCACAGGAGACATCCGAATTCCAGGACTCGCGAAACTCGGCAGCCGCCAAACACATGCAGCTCACGTCTGCCGCAACCCACAGACCTCGAGGTCAGATGGAAGTAGCCCGCCAGTGGACGTCGTCTCGCGCTCACACAGTACCACTCGGTCCGCGACGCACTTGATACTGCTCAGGCCCGACACAATAACAGAGGGCTCAGTATTTCACGCGGTCTCTCTGTGCACACGCCCTAAACAGGTGTACACCGTCGCACGCGGACATACACACAACCAGCACAGACCAGCGGTTCTACATCTCAGTACACCATTGCAACGTGAGATCACACGATCTCTACCGCTTCATGGGATCGTCCATACATATGATACACTGAAAGTTCTCATCTAAACCCACTGAATAATACTACCTGCACATCCTCGGTTCTCCTCATCGAAGCAGTTCGTTGTCTCCTCACGCTGTTGGTCAAGCGATCCAGCACAGCTAGTATCTTCGCTTGGAATATGGCGGCAAGTAGGGTTATTAATAAGATAGAGAATAGTCACTTCATGCTCCTACGCCATGAATGCCATGAACCAGACAAAGATGTTCGTTCCGCGCTTTACTAACAGGCCGTCTTCAAAACGGTGAGCAACTACAAATTATCTTTGCTCAATAGATAGATATATAGTAGCTCTTCATTGGGTAAGGTATATGATAGCGTGGTGTGACTGAGTCGCCATGACAATGGACTCAGCGTTCGCGAATGACAGTTATGATAACCGAATACGCGAGATAGGGAGACTATACATGGACCTTGGTTGTAGATTCTGTATCACAACTCACAACCAACATAAAGCTGCAGAGTAATAGAACAAGCGAATACTCAGAGCGTATTTATTGTCAGTGGCGCATGAGAAGGTTCAAGATAAATGATTATACTCACTTAGTTGTGGGGTGCAGGACCTCATCGCTACACAATAACGCATAGTTTATCTTTATATAAGTTCCAGATGGGCGTCAAACTACCAGAGGACAATAACAATTAGTACTGGCCCGGTCGAAATAAAAATTGACAAGGAGATAAGTATGTTTGATATTTGCAAAAATACAAAGAATCGCACGGCGCCACATGCAAATAAACACAAGAGCATCTACCGTAGAGTATTCGAGGCAGTAGCAGTAATTATTTAGTAAGGCAGTAAGGCGTTAGATAATAAGCATGTATCTAACGCTACACACCTAGCGCGTGAAATGAGAATAACGCAACGCGACTCACAGCCACAACAGAATGTACAGATGGCGAAAGATCGTCCATGAAGCTACACCAACCCCTCCAGGCAAAGACACGATCAGCTACAATCACGAACTCTAATCGAACTACTGACGAAATCAAGACAGCCCACAGCTGCCAAATACAATAGGTTTTAAGAGCACATTTGTTTCCGATGAGTCGTATACAAGGGACTGCTTACAAGCAAAACAATACATCGTCGATCAATTACAACATAGGATTGCTACTTTGAAAAGTATATGTGGCAAGACGAAGAACAATGCGGACCAGACTAGTGCATTGAAGCCGCCCGATTACTGTACTGCGCCCGTAACGCTGGTGTGCTGGCGAAGGCTATTGTCGTAGGGGAGGCGCCACAGGTGTGGGGGGGGGGGGGCAGGAAGGGTAGTCGCCCCCTGTCCTCGGGCAGGGGAGGGGACAAACATATTTTTAATTATACAAGCAAACAGCAAACATAATGACAGCATTTAATGAGGCCCCTTCATGCTTCAAAGAGACCCCATCTCGCAGACTCCATCGCGGAGATCACAGAGACCACTGGAATGGAAGTCTATGGAGGTCAGAGGTGACCTCTGAAAGCCAGAGGTGACCTCTGAAAGCCAGAGGTGACCTCTGAAGGCCAGAGGAGAGGCGAGATGTGGGCCACTGGAGGCCAGAGGGTCCCTTGGAAGTAAAAAAGATGCCCGAAGGCCAGAGAAGGTACTATGAAGGTAAAAGACCCCTTCTCAAATGGAGGCCCCTCTCAAATAGAGCCCCCTGACAAAAATCCGTGGCGCCGCCCCTGCGTAACTGAGTAAGACCGCAAGCGTTAGTGCTTTGGCGAAGGGTTATTTTTCATTTGTGACAATTCGGATAGTACAGCCTAATACACCACCGGTACAACCACCGGGAAAGACTCACTGGACAACTAGGTTCATCAAAAACGAAGATGCCAGCTCCACTGGCAGATGGCACGGTTTCCCTGACGGACGATCAAAATCATATGAATTTCAGTTAGAGGCATTTGGCGGAAAGATTAGACAAACCATCGAACTACACACACATACACACCAACCGACATGACATTTTGCTAACTCTTTCCCTAGTGTCAAGATGCGCGCGCCAAAACTCTCTCGCTCGCGTCATATTCGCTCACAGTCACACGAGCAACTTAATATCAGTTTGTACATACCGTTGACACATAAGACGTCTGCCTTTCATACGCAAGGAAAAGCAGCACCAGAGTCGATTGACGAGCAGCTTTAACCTAGAGTAAAAAGCAGGCATCCTTCGAAGCAGACAAACTGTAAGGAATGCAAACCCGGACATTCCTAACCATAGCAAGAATAACCCCATCGGAGGTCCTCTCTCATGATTAGAATCAGTTTGATTTGTGACACTGGACTCAGGACATTTTACAGACACGACAAACCCCACCCTCTGCCTGTTCACACACCCCACCGAGTGGAACACACCCCACCACTCCCTCCACTCCAACTCTCTCCCCCTAACTCCACTCTCTCGCCACTCTCTCGTCACTCTCCCACTCACTCGCCTCTCTCGCCACTCTCCCACTCTCTCACTCCTCGGCTGCAGCCCTTCCGGCGATCTCCACAAACACCCTGCTGAGCACCTGGCGGCCCTTCCCGGCGTGCTCGAGCGGGATCAAACCACGCGCGCAGCGAGCCGTCCGGTCTGCCCCGGCCCTCAGCAGCCTGCGACACAGCTCTGCGTTCCTCCTGCCCGCCGCCACGTGAAGCGCCGTCCGTCCCGCGCCGTCCACACAGCAGACATCAGCCCCGCGAGAGATCAGCTCCGCCGCGCCAGCTACAAACTCAGCCGCGCAGGCGCAGTGAAGCGGCGTCGAGCCGTCCGAGGCGGCGGCGTTCGGGTCTGCACTGCTGTCCAGCAGGAGGCGGGTGAGGTCGGCGAGCTTGGCGCTGGCTGCGGTGTGCAGAGGGGTGCGTCCGGCGGAGTCTCGTGAGCCCACAGACAGCGGGGTGGCGCTGCGCTGCGCCGCCAGCGGACCGCAGCGCTCACACGCGCAGAGAGGATGACACAGAGCCGCGCCGTCGCCGCCAGGACTCAGGCCGAGATGGAAGCAGGCGAGCCGCTCGTCCCCGGCAGCGATGGCGGTGAAAAGCCGCCGCACCGCGCGGCCGGCCGGCGGCGAGCCGACTCCTCCTCCGAGCGGCCGCGTCGGCGCCGCGCCGCGTAGCCGAACCAGCCTCTTTGGGGCACTGCGCCTGAACCGCTCACACGCCTCGAGCAGGTGACGCCCCAGCACGTGGTCGTGCACCACATCGAGCGGCGTCAGACCGCGGTGGTTCAGCACATCGCGCGCGGCCCCGTGCGCCGCCAGCAGCAGCGCCACACCTCCGTAGCCCCACCTGGCGGCGAGGTGCAGAGGAGCGTCGCCGTCGCCGTTCAGCGCGTTCACCCCGGCCGGCGCCCCCGTCTGCTCGGCGTGGTAGAGGAGCGCCTGCGCCGCGCCGCGGTGTCCGTTGTTGACGGCCAGGTGGAGCGGTGTGTTGCCTCTGCCGTCTCGCCGGCCGGCGGAGGCGCCCAGGTGCAGCAGCAGCAGCACGGCGCCCTGGTGGCCGCGCGCCGCCGCGCAGTGCAGCGGTGTCGCGCCCGACAGGTCGCGGGCGTCGAGCGCAGCGCCACGGCCGGCGAGCAGCTCGACGCAGCGGACGGCGCTGTGCGCGGCGGCGAGGTGCAGCGCGGTGCGACCGGCGCCGTCCACCGACACGACTGTCGGAGCCACGCCGGCCCGCCGCTGCTGGCTCAGGCGACACTCGGCACAGGAGCAGAGCGGGTGACAGAGAGGACGAGACGGGGCCTCGGCCGGCGGGCGCGCGTCCAGGATCGCGGTCAGGGCAGCGTCGTCGTCTCGCGTCACCCGCTGGAACATCTCCGGCACGGAGACGGCCGCGGTAGGTGGTGCCTCGGGCGGCGGCGGAGAGGCAGCAGACGACTCGGGGTCCGTCGCTTCACTCGGCGGCACGTCAGCAGAGTCTGTCACAGGGCTCTCTGACGACGGCGGGTCTGTGGGGCTGGCCATCGTTGCCGACGGGACCAGCGCAGCGGCAGCCTCATCGGCCAGCGCCTCCGGTAGCGCCTCCTCGGTGAGGGCGCCGGATTTGATGTGCTCCAGCGCCGCCTCCATCGTGGCGGCCAGGAAGCCGTACTCGTCGTGATTGCAGGAGCTGGCCGAGAAGTGGAACATCTTCAGGAGCACGAGCTGCGTTGTCCAGCTGGCGATCGGCGTGCGCAGGACAAGGTAGATGAAGATGGGCAGCAGGTCGTCTGAAGACAGCTGTGGGCTTCCTGAGGACTCCCCGTCGGCACTGGTGTTGTCCTTGGAGACCTGCTGGTCGACCTCGCGTGTGACCCGCTTCAGGGTGAGGTACTTGCCGAGTGGGTGGTGCTGGCGGGTCAGTTTCTGCATCTGTTGCCTGGCTGCCTGGAGGCGGGGCTCATATGAGGGTCGGATGCCAAGGTCAGATGGCTGCAGCTCCTGCAAGTTCTGGATGGTTTTGTTGAGTTTGGCATCATCAAGGGCAGTGATAGCCAGGAGGCATTCCATCAGTTTCTGGTACAGCAGGTACAGCACATATGTTTCAAGAGCCAGCTTCACTGATTCAGCAAAGTGGAAGTCTTCTTTGAACTGCTCTTCAATGTTACCCTTTTCACAAAACACTTTCAGAGTTTTTGAGTAAAGAAGTCCAACTCTTTCCCACAATTGCTGGAGATTCAGAGTTTTAAGGTTGGTGTGGCTTTCTACAAATATTCCACAGCACTTGTTCACAGCATTGACGGCATTGTGGCCATTTCCAACTGACCAGAGGAAGCTCAAGCAATCATGCATTCCACTGAGGGTCTGCAACTCTGCACAAACCTGAAAGTATGGACTGCCGGATGTGCAAAGTGGACATTCCAAGCAGCAAATCTCATGCTTCTTGAGGTCCTCTGAGTAGCAGGTTTCTGTGAACAATATATGCACACTTCTGTCCTGAACAGTTCCCTCTTCTTCCAATATGTATGCATTGTTCTTCTTCTTCACATGCTTGTTGGTGATGGTGTGAAACAAGCTGCTATCACTAGCATCTGGCACCAGAATGTGAGACAGAATGTCGCTGTCAGTCAAATCTACAGACTTGTAGCTGCCTGAACGGGGAATGCATATCACCCAGCCATCAGAAACTGCCTTCTTGTAAGCATCTGGAAATCGTGCACAAAGGTCCTTGAAGAAAGGGTTTTCAATGAGGTCCTCATCGTAATGACTTGCCCCAGCAGAGTTCATTGGCAACCAATAGTCTTGATGCGCAGGCACTTGCAATCTTTTCTACTCGCCCTTTCACAATGTGCCAATCAAGCAAGAACTTGGCCCCACAGCCTCGATTTGGCCTGACCAGTAACCATGGAACTGTCACAAACTGCTCTTCTTAAACAGATTGCCACGATCTTGGATGTCAGCAAATAAAACACTGCTTCTGACAGGAGCCACTAGTGACCTGAGGCGACGCGAGCTCTCGCTCGCACAAACACCACCGCCCCACTACTATCGCACTACGAGAATGGATCGCCCAAGGTCCAAGGCTTATATAACAATTCGCTGAAACTTTGCATCGTCTCAAACGCGCCATAAATGTATTGATATAATGCTACCATATTTGCATATGGCAGCCAAGCTAAAGCATGGCAAGTAACATAATTTCGCCCAAACGTCGCCTAGTGACGCGTAACGATGCAAAAACGGGTCTCCACTCAAACACATTTAGGATGATGCACAATGTATCAGGCACGTAGCCAGGATTTCATCCAGGGGGGGGGGGGGGTGCCTCAAAAGGGCCCTTCCCTAGCGTTGGAAAGGCCCCCTACAAATGTTATTAAAAACTCTACGGATTTCGGCCACTTTATTTCGTGACGCACCTTATTTTCTCCAGCTTCTTATTTGAGCTGGATTGGACCAAGACCCACAGGACCCTCAGAGAGGCCCATGCACCAGGCCCGTAGCCAGGATTTCGTCACGGGGCGGCGCCTCATAATGGTCTCTACCAGGCAAGTAGCCAGGATTTCGCCTGGGGGGGAGCGCTTCGAGAGGGCCCATTCCCGAGCGTTGAAAGAGTAGAACAGATGGAAATGTCTGCTCCCTCCATATACAGGCGAGGGGCCATTTGGCATGTTCATGGGCCTTTCTGACCCGACCAGGGGCCCCTCTGGCCTGCACAGGGACCCTTTGAACTTCTCAGGGGCCCTCTGGTCTGGCTAGGGGCCCTCCAATATGCTCAGGGGCCCTTTCGACCTAGAAAGGAATTTAACGTGTTCAGGGGGCCTTATGACCCGCTCAGGGCCCTTTTCGACCTCCCAGGGGCCCTTCCAATCTGCCCAGGGGCCCCTCCGACCTGCCCAGGGGCTCCTCTGATCTGTACAGGTGCCCCTACGACCTTCCCAGGGACCCTCTGTGCTGGCTAGGGGCCATTCGACGTGTTCAGGGGGCCCTCTGATCCGCTCAGGGACCCTTTCGGCTTGTCCAGGGGCCCATCTGACATGCAAAGGGCTCTTGTGAACGTCCAAGAACCCTTTGGTCTTTCAGAGAGGGACCTGGTGGCCCTAAAGAGCCTCTGCAGTGCTCTAAACTCTTTAAAGACTACGTAAGCGTGGTCTTCAACCTATGATACTCAAAGTTAAGGACTTTCACAGCTAACTCAGGGGGTCTCTTGTGTATGTCCAGGGGCCCATTGAGAAAACATGTGCTCGGATTTCAAAAACGGATCCCGGGATCTGATCTATGGGATCTGGATCCCGGGATCTGATCTATGGGATCTGGATCCCATATCCACTGGGATCATAGATCCAGCTTCAGATTTCGTTGATGGATCCACTGGGATCATATATTTGTCTTCAACATTGGTCGACGGATCCGCCTGGATCCGAGATCGCAAGGCACCATTTTGCACATGGATCCTCTTGGATCCCAGACTCGCCACTATACAAATATGTATTTTCGAAACCCATATTTTACGAAATTGTCAGTACCTTTCAAATCGATGTAATGAACTTAGCATGAGCGTACGTCTTTAGTTATATTTGGCCAAGAAATACTTACATATGGCATAATTTATCAGTTGAACCCTGTCGGATCCGAGATCCCTTTGGATTAGAGCTCCATCTTTATTGTTCATCATAGGATCCTGTGGGATCCAAGATCTGTTACCAAATGTAATCGAGGGATCCACTGGGATCAAATATCCACCGTTGTATTTTGACGTGGGATCCAGTGGAATCATAAATCGAACATTGCGTTTTGTCGAGAGATCCTCTTGGATCATAGATCCTTCTTTCGGATCCATGCACATTGCACATGTCTGCCATTGAGCCCACTTAGGGCCCAAAAACCAGTCCAGTGGCCTCTCCAGCATGTTCAGGGTCCATTGAGCCCGTCCAGCCCCCCAAAAAACAGGGGGCCCTAGAGCATGTCAGCGAGCCATTAAGTTTGATCAGGGGCCTCTCGAGTCCGCCAAGGGATCTATTAGAGTCTGTTGAAAAATAAGAAGTTACAAAATAAAAATGCTGACAAAGGAGCCTTCGCAAAATAAAGTGGCCGCAATCCGTAGAGTTATTCATTTCCAGATTTGAGAAGTATATTTGTAGGGACATCATGGACTGCGCCCCCCCCATTGAAGGTCTGGCTGCGCAACTGGCTAGTAGCTGAGCGGGCTTCCGTACTTCCTTGGACATTCCATGCCTGAACCCTAACATTAACCATTTACAACATTAAAGGGAATGTTTCACATGAACATAAGATTTGATGTTGAGATGGCGAAGTTGTGGATTTCATTGATATTAAGTATTGGTAAGAGTTAAAACACCACAAGTCTAATCGAAAGTAAATTTGAGTTGTTTTGACATTGGCAAAAAATAAGGCCCTAGTGTATTAGGTGCCCTTAAAGGCGATGGCGTCAATCCCTTTTCATCAAATGTTGATGAAAGTCGACTTGTTTTAACCTTTGGCTATACATTAGCCATTAACACCTAGCATACACATAATTGCAGCGTGAAGGTTTTTATCTTATTGTCCAAGAATTCCTCATATGACGTCACAGCCCAAATTCTAAAACTTTTCGTTTTTCATGAAATGAGCACTTGTTTATGAAAACAAATGTCAGAATTCGTGTTGCGGCAGCAATTACTTCATATTTTCACCACAAAGCGCGTACATTGACAACTTCAGGGAAGTGAAACATTTCCCTTTAACATTAACAAGACCAAGTGTTGAGGTGCCTACTCACATTGGTCATGTGCAGTTGTTGACACTAGTCTGTAGAACAGATTTTTCTGAATAAAGCCATATACTTCATTTCCCCAGATTGACTTTAGCTGCTGAGATATTTCAAAGTCGCCAATCACATACTGGAAGTACTTAGTTATCGATAGTCGCCAGAGAGCTTTCGCTACTAGAAGCAGTGCTCTTACATTACAAAGCAAGCATAAATGTTAGCTTCTGGCCATTCGAAAACAAACTCGTGAGCACTGAATAACAGCTGCCGAACAGATGTCGATCACTGTAAACAAAGCCTATACCATTGCTCATGAAGGTTGTGTTTATCGTCTTTAAGTGTGCCATATATGTAACATCTTCCTTACTCTGTTTAAGTGCGATTGTTTATGAGTTTTGATAACAAACAAAGTCAAAACAGAATATAGAGTAAAAATTCAACTAAAGGGGCTCAACAGACTGGATTTATCGTAACCAATAATCAAAGCAATAGGTCTCTACCGTAATAAAATATATTTTGAACATTTCAAAAGAGTAAGGCGCACTCCTTTAACCTACAGTTAATACATCTGGCGGAGCAGATCAAGCACGAGTATAAGACCGGCCGGCACAGCCGCTTGCAATTTTGCGCGGCGTATTCTGAAGGAAATAGTTAACCTTCAACATGGGTTTTCACTGAGATAGGCAGTTTGTCGCCCATGTTGAAAAAACCCTGACTGCAAAGTTTTCTGGGCTGAAAGGGCTCTCCAGCCGAATATATTTGCCTTTTTGTCGAAGGAATGTAGGTCATAAATAAAGAATGACAAGAATGTGGGCCTTCTACAACTGGGCAGAGGCTAAACAGTAATCTTACGCGACTACTTTCGAATATCTGATTGGCTGAGCCACGTTTGACGTTGGCGGTAGAGTACCATATAGTTTTGATAAAACTAATATTGTAACGCCCTTCTGTCCTGAATCGGCGCGATGTATGGCTATTTTGGACATTATGAAAAGAAGTTGTATTTCAAAATATAGTCAAATCGTGTTTGAATTTTGAAAACATAACAATCCAAGGTGAACTATTTTCTTTAAGGCTGCTTTCCTCGCGAGGCCGTCAACGTACGAAAAGGCCGACAAATGTTGTCTTGACGGTGACTGAAACAGAGCGATGGAAGCAGAAGCCATAACTTCATAAGCCTCGAACCTCGAGGCTGCAGGAATATTTAGCCTGCGTGTCGCGATTTCAGGCCCGAGACGAATCTGGTTACCACCAGACATCTACATTGTACATGGATCTGAGAGAATGGTCTATGATCCCAGAGGATCTCTCGACAAAACTTAATGTTGGGTATATGATCCCACTGGATCTCACGACAAAATACAACAGAGGAACTTGGATCCCAGTGGATCCAGTGTCACAAGATTCCATTTTGGCTTGGGTGTCAGAGTGGACAATTTGAGCCCAAAAAGACCATGAGAGTGGAAAATTATTAGAAAATGGTACGATATTGATTACTGTTTTGAATTAGCTGGTTTGAAATATGAAAAGCAATGGTTTTTAATGAAATGTATTTTTAGTAAAAATATCATTTATATCAGAATCAATATCGAAATTCAATAATTTGGAGTGGGAAAATTATGCCTAAAATGGAGAATGAGAGTGAAAAATATTCACAAGTTGGGTCAGGGTGTCATTGCACTCATTTCCAGCCAACATCGACAAATTGTGGGACACTGAATGGATTTACTGCGATAACATTCACCACACGATATTGACTCCATGATTAACACATACAATTGGTATCTCGTAATCCAACGGATAGTCGGATCCCACACATTAATTATGGACATAAGAATTACGAGCGAGCTCGAAGCGGCGCAGCGAGTCTCATTGAATATCTGATTTTCTCAAGATAAGCGCCGGCACCGGCCGGGCCCGGAAAAGGCCATACAATAACGCTGCTAGAAGCTTAGTATTTATGATCCCGCATCCGATTGACAAGCGGTCCTCGCCATCGTCATAGCCCCATGCTGACATTAGCATGAATTATTGAAAATGCGCATACTTTCCTCAGCGGTGAGGGTGTCAGCAGCCGCGTGACACGTGCCGCGTCAGGGGGTGTCAGAAATAGTTATGCTGCTTATCTGCTGAGAAAGCCGGTTCTGGACTAATTATAGGCTCAAAGTTTGTTGTGTGGTTTGAGACACCGACCAAACATGGCAATTGTTGACAGGTCAAACTGCTGGGCCAACATGCACGTGCGCACGTCACCCCCTGTCCGTTCACAGAAATTCACTACAAAACATCGTTGCAATACCGGACCTATATCTCGGCAACCAAAAGTCGCAGACACAGGTCAAACACAGATGTATAGAGAAACGGTCCGCCCGGCGTATGCACTATGCTTTGACCAGCGGCGCGTGATACGTGCAAAGTTACTGGCTATACAAGCGCAAATTAATGGTTTATGACGTCTTCACAACTTAAATCAGTGCTGAGCACCTATGGGACGTGAAGCGATGAAACAAACACCAATGTGTTGACCAATGTACCGTCTCTTAAATGCATGCAAAAATTTATGTTTTAATACAGTATTTCGGTAATAAAGTCTGCCTGTAATATTTACATTGACGATTTTAAAATATGTCCTTCATTACAACGCCGTAGCTTCAAAACCAAAAGGTACTAAACAATGAAAACGATGCAGCTGTAAGCGCAATCAAATCCATATAAGAACTGCCCCAAATGTATTTTTGCCTAAAAACATGAAGCTTATAATTGCAAATTAAAAATAACGCTGCAAAACCTATTTAGTTCGAAGTATCGATTTAATTTGGATCTATTTGCGACGGCAAAACAACACATAGCGAAAATGATTTAAAAGCATGATTCGCACAAAACGAACCTCCGTTGGGCGGGTGAGATTTATTCGGACTCGATCGTCCTTCGCCGTTTAAGGCGTCTTACTGGTAGTATTTCTTGACAAAAGATAACGAAAGGCAAACGCCCATGCTAGTCTAAATGACAAATATTGAAAAGCACTGACAATTACTTAAAATATAGATTCAGAAAATACATATCTGTATAATAAAGGTTCTGGGATCCCAGAGTGTCCAAGTGCAAAATGGTGCCTGCAATCTCGGATCCCGGCGGATCCATCGTCAAATTTTGAAGGTGGATCTATAATCCCAGTGGATCCGGGAAATAGATCGCGGAGATCAGATCCTGGACACCGTTTTCGGAATCCGATTGTATGTTTGGTTACCAGGCTAGCTACCAGGCCCTGGCAGCCAGGCCTGATACCTAGCACTGTACAACCCTATACTAGTCTTGTAGATCGACGAGACGAGCGGCAAGGTGAATGCGTCTATGCACGCGAACGAGCGCTTCACGGCTCTTGAACACCTGAAAGGTCTTGGAAACTGCTGCTGCTGCTACTGCTGCCTGCTGGTGGAATTTGATCACATTGTTCAACAGCCCAGGCTCAATGGGCACTTATATGCTTACACTGTTGAGGAGATACAGCTGGATGCCATCAAAAGGCAACGGCTATTTGTCAAACTGCTCCCCATGGCCCAGAGGTATCCAGGTCAGCCTATATCAATGAGTCTTGAAGGCTATGATGGTTGTCAGCACAGCTTCGTGCCACCAGTGTGGCTCTTTGAGTTGCCCTGTGCAGCCAGCACAGAAGGGTCCCTCAGAGAGAAGATGACCAGGGTAGGGCATTAACAGACCGCTGGTACCTTCTGCTGCCACATGAGCCCACTTAAGCTTGGAGCCTTTCCCTCCCCCAATCACAGCTATGAGCTCACTGAGAAAGGTATTGATTCACTGCAGCAGTCCCCCATTTATGTGAAACAAGAGCTGCTTTTGAGGAACAGCATCAAATGCCTCACACATGCCTAGATAGACATCATCCATATACTAACTGTAATCCACTGTCCTAACTTCTACCTCCTCTTTTAAGACTTCCAAAAGCCAGCTGAAGCATGTAGCTTATAGAGAGCCAGGCAAAACAGGAGGCATCTCATCCTGCATGGAGAAGCCAGCGTTTACAGTTAGAAACACCAGCACTTTTAATGGCACACAGTTCATGTTCAACAAACAATCAATAGCTCCATCTGAACCATCTGGTAAATTGGTATATACATACAACTGGAAGATGCTGTGAATCCAGAGACATTTAGAATAGCATAGGTACTTAATGACATACACATGCAACATGCATGCATGCACACACAGGAAGATGATTCATTAGATCAATTTAATTTAGCCTGATGACATAATTAGAGGGGGATAATGCCTCCTCTTAGCTTCTAGCTCAGCAATTGAGGGTGAGGGGTGCAGATGTTGATGCCAGTGTATGGGGCCTTCAGTTTCACATATCAGGCAACAATTCAGGTCCTTCAATGACTAAATTGCCAGATATAAACCTGTGGGGGCCGGGGGTGATGGTGTTCACCTTCTCAACATTGACAAGGTACCAGGTTGCAGTACAATCTTCAGTGGCTTTGGCTTAGTCCCCGATCCATTGTGGCATCAGCATGAAAAGTCTGGTGTGAGAACGTGTCCAGCATTGCAGTTGTGGTAAGCCTAAACAACATAACTGAAAATGGAAATATATACCCTAAATGTGTGCTTCAGCTTGTAATAATCACAGGTTGAGGTCAAGGCATGTCGCATGGTACAGAACAAAACTCACCTGCACCTGTCCTTGGCCAAGCCTTTTTGACGGTGACTCGATGTCATGATAAGACGTGAGTGGGCAAGCCATATCAAATAATCGATTCAAATATGAATTAAAATAAATATAGCAATACAACAGAGCAAAATATCGCCAAACAGCTCTCGCAATCAACCACGGTAGATACACAATTTTTGCAATACAAAATCACAAATGGCTTCCAGATCAGCGCGTAATTTGGTAGCTGACGAAGGAAAGCCAAATAAACATAAAAGTTCCCTTCAATAGCTGCCCTCAAATCGCAACTTAATTTATTGAGGTCCCTAATACAAATTGTGTTATACAATTCGGTTATTAATGATAAATATTTGTTCATTATTGTCAGATGAGAGGCAATAGTTACTAATATCATTGAAATACAAAAGTCTACACAAGAATTTCTCTACTTTTTTTATATCTCGTCGGAAAAACGGTTATTTGTATCAAATGCGCAGTATATGTAAACTTATTGCATTTTGTCAAGGCCACACATAAATAATAAATATCTTATATTGATATTTAATAGGCCTTTGGTATTTTTTGCCAATATTTGCCACGTTTTTTGCCGGTGATAAACATTTCATAACAGTATATTGGGCCTTGTTTATAACTGGCTGAATGTGATTTGGTCAGTATTTATTTTACCGTGGATTTGTTCATATATTCAAGGCCCTCTATAACCGTCATATTGCTGTATTGCATTGGATTATCAGATTATACTTGTCATTGTTATTAGGTTGTTTTGCCTAGGTATTTGTCATTGCTTTTTATTCCTCATTTTATCGCGGCATATATCTTTTGCCTGTATTAACAAGTTTGTTGCTTACTCAATCGCTTGCTCAAGTAGGTACCTGTGCAAACATTCTACTGCAACTTGTCACTGTCATCAAAAAGACAGTTTGTGAACTCAAACTGTGGTAGACTGTTGACAAAGTCACAGTGTAATTGTTAGCAAAATGACGCATTTGCAAGTAGTAGTAGGAATATTTGATGACTGGGAAAACTGATGGCTCAAGCTTGCTGGTACTTCTTATTCTTGTTCGGTCTGCTCCATCCGTTGGATGCATTGCCAGGGCTTTCACCTGACGACCTTATGACAACTTATTACTTAACTGACTCGGTGGGTAATCCTTCAGTAACGCACCTACCAAATTTACAGACTGGCAACACTCCCAAAAGTCTCTAGGGCTATCCCAGACGTCTCTAGATTTCCCGAATTCCCAAGACCTTTTCGGACACCTTTAACCCATAATTCTCAAGGTTTTCACCAAAAACTCTTCAGATTTCAGAATGTGTAAATCACGTCACTGGCGCCTCCGTCTTCAGGTAGCGGTGGAACAGAGGCGTCTTCAGACATCGATAGGGCAGGTAGAGCAGATATGGGGGGGGGAGGTGGAGCAGAGGCGTCTTCGATGGAGGGAGGTCGAACAGAGGCGTCTTCAGGCAGCGATGGGGGTAGGGGAGGTAAAGCAGAGGCGTCTTCAGGCAGCGATGGAGGGAGGTGGAGCAGAGGCGTCTTCAGGCAGCGATGGAAGGAAGGAGGTGGAGCAGAGGCGTCTTCTGTTCAGCCTCCCCCATCGCTGTCTTTAAGATGCCTCTGCTTCCACTCCCCATCGGCTGGCCTGAAGAACGCCTCTGCTCCACCTCCCCCATCGCTGCCTTGAAGACGCTCTTCACCATCCCCATCGCTGCCTGAAGACGCCCTCCCCCCATCGCTGCCTGAAGACGCCTCTGCCTACCTCCCTCCCATGCACTGTCTGAAGACGCCTCTGCTCCACCTCCCTCCATTCACTGCCTGAAGACGCCTCTGCTCCACCTCCTCCATCACTGCCCTGAAAACGCCTCTGCTCCCACCTCCCTCATCGCTTGCCCTGAAGACCCTTTCTGCTCCACCTCTCCTCCATCACTGGCCTGTTAAGACGCCTCTGCTCCAACCTCCCTCCCCATCACTGCTGAAGAACGCCTCTGCTCCAACCTCCCTCCATCGCCTGCCGTGAAGACGCCGTCGCTCCACCTCCTCCATATGTCTGAAGACGCCTCCTGCTCCACCTCCCTCCCATCACTGCCGAAGACGCCTCTGTCCCACCTCCACTCGCATCACTGCCTGAAGATGCCTCTGCTCCAACCTCCCTCCATCACTGGCCTGAAGACGCAGCTTGCTCCACCTCCCTCCATCGCTTGCCTGAAGACGCCTCTGCCCACCTCCCCCCCATCGCTGCCTGAAGACGCCTCTTGCTCCACCCCTCCCATCGCTGCCTGAAGACGCCTCTGCTCCACCTCCTCCATCGCTGCCTGAAGACGCCTCTGCTCCACCTTCCCCTAGATTCGATGTCTGAAGAAAGTGCAATCGCTGCTGAAGACGCCTCTGTTCCACGCTCACCCACATCAGCTGTCTGAAGACGCCTCTGTTCCACCTCCCCATCGCTGTCTGAAAGACGCCTCTGCTCCACACCTGCCTCCCAATCGCTGCCTGAAGACGCCTCTGTCCACCTCCCCCCCATCTGCTCTACCTGCTAATCGATGTCTGAAGACGACTCTGTTTCCCGCCGCTACCTGAAGACGGAGCGAAGCACCAGTGACGTGATTTACACATTCTGAAATTGAAGAGTTTTTGGTGAAAAACCTTTGAGAATTATGGGTTTAAAGGTGGTCCCGAAAAAGGTCTTGGGAATTTCCGGGAAATCTAGAGACGTCTGGGATAGCCCTAGAGACTTTTGGGAGTGTTGCCAGTCTGTAAATTTGGTAGGTGCGTTGCTGAAGGACTACCACTCAGTGACTATACGGACTAAATCAACGCAGCAGCACCGGATAAGGTGTACACCCGTGCATGCTGAAGGAGACCGCCCAATCACTAGCAGCGCCATTAGCAAAGCTCTTCCAGCAGTCACTGGGTAGTGGGCGTTTCCCGTCAGACTGGAAGCTAGGAAAAATAGTGCCCATCCACAAAAAGGGAAGTTAACAGTTGCCATCTAACTACCGACCAGTTAGTTTAACTTCAAGTTCAGTCTTCTGCAAACTGCTGGAGTCATTAGTTTGCGATGCTGTTATGACTCATCTGACGGACCATGAGCTGCTGAATGATGCACAGCATGGCTTCAGGCCGAGGCGCTCATGTGCGTCTCAGCTTCTGACAGCTCTTGACGACTGTACCAGAAGACTAGAGAATGGTGAGCAAGTTGACGTAGCTTATCTCGACTTAAGTAAGGTCTTCAACAGCGTCCCGCATCGCCGACTTCTGCAGAAACTCTGGGCATATGGGATCGGCGGCCGACTCCTGGCGTGGATCGAGGACTTCTTGATTGGCAGACAGCAGCGTGTGGTCGTGGATGACACTCCCTCGAGCTGGGAGCCAGTCAGGAGTGGGGTTCCCCAAGGTTCTGTGCTGGGCCCTCTCCTCTTTGTTCTGTATGTGAACGACTTGCCAGAGGCTGTTCACTGTAAAGAGATGCTCTTCGCCGACGACACAAAAATATTATTATCCTCCAATGATGTCGGCTGTCAGCTGTTGCAGGACGATCTGGATGCGTTGGCGCGTTGGTTCAAGCACTGGCTGATGCTTTTTAATGAATCAAAGTGCGAGATGCTTCACATCGGTTCTGAAGCTTCAAATCACTCATACGTTATGAGAGACACTCAACTGGAGTGTCTAAGGTGGTATGTGACCTCGGAATTCATGTGGACGGCAAATTACAATTCAGGAAGCAGGCAGCGGAAGTGGTCACAAAGGCATCCAGAGTCATGGCTGTTATCAAGTGCGTTTTTGAACACATTGACACAACAACACTCCCACTTAATCTGTTCAAGACTCTAGTGAGGCCCCACCTAGAGTATGCAAACACGGTGTGGGGCCCGTACAACTGAGCAGATCAGAAGTTGGTCGAGAGGGTCCAAAGACGCGCCACGAAGCTGGTCCCTGGTCTCTGTGACGTCCCCTATCCAGAGAGGCTGCAATAGCTTGGACTACCATCACTGTACCACAGGAGGAGGAGAGGTGACTTGATAATGCTATTTCAGATGTTCCACTCTGGCATCGACTTGGATCCTGAGGTCTTCTTTCAGTTTCCTGCAGCTCCAACCACTAGGGGCCATCAATGGAAACTGCAGAAGCCCCACGCCATCAACAGGGCCCGACGCAACTCGTTTGCAGTTCGAGTCATTAACGACTGGAATTCTCTGCCGCTGCACGTGGTCTCTGGCTGTGCCCAGTGAATCAGTTTAAGGCAAAAATTGATAAGGCACTGGGCAACATTGTAATGTACGATTGCCAACTCAAGATGGATTGAAGACGTGAACTAGGAAACGGGAGCTCGATTTGAACGGGTCCCACAAGGCCAATTGTGACCTTTATCCTGTATCTAATATGAATAGTGAATAAAGGATGAGGAAGGAATGTATGTTCCAAACAGATAGGAATCAAATAGGAATATATATATATATATATATGTCTGCGATTTGGCTTAGGAGTTTAGGGCTTGTTTGCTTGTTGGTAGACATCTGCTTGTATTTCCTTTCATATCCTGGCTTTGTATGCATAGTTGATTACTAGGCCTTGTTTCCTTTCATTTCCTTAGATGAGCTGTTTCGCGGGCAGGGTTCTGACTAGCGTCGTCCTATATACTTCCTGTGCATCTTCTCTGTCCTCCTGCAGTTCAGAGCATTCGAAAAGGAAGTGCTCAAGGGTCTCAATCGCCTTTTTACACAGTGGGCAGATTGGACTCGGATCAACATGCCTTCTGAGAGTTCTGACAATGCCTGTCGCAAGAAGTGACTTCCGTTAGCAGACGGATTCTGGTGCCAGTCGCTTGTCTGCCTATCACGCTTAGTCTGTTCGCCGGCCAGAAATCTTCCAGGGGTTGATATTTTGTCTGCAGGGCGATTAACTTGCCTAGCCAATGCGTGGACTGTAGCCTGGTTGCCCCCTCAATGAGCGTTGTATTCGTGAGGTCGCTTACTGCTTGGGTACAAATATGTATCCAACTTCTACCTCGTTGACCATCGCTTTCCAACAGCTGCACCATATTGGGGAGCTCCAGTTCGGCCAGATATGTTTTCCACTGCCTAAGTGAACTTGAAATTCTGTCCTCGTTTAAGGCTCCATGTAGGATTACATATTCAGTTAATGGATGCTTTCTTGCTGCCCTTCTCATAAACAGTATAAACTACATGGCTACTCTTATGATAAGTAGCCTACAGGGCAGTCAGCTCCTAGCATCGCATATACCACTTTTTTGCGTTTTACTCGGTAATCCTTGCATTGCATGGTACTGTATTTTGTAATGTACACAGGATCTATGGATGGATGGTAACATGAGGCTTCCAGTGTGACTCCAATATAGCAGCAGCTACATCACTCCTTTGTCAATTAATGTAATGTGCTTGTCAGGTCACGATCAGTTCCTAAGACCGATGACTGCTTGTCTGGCAGCAGGGCTAAACTACTCAGCAACTCAGCAGCAGGGGTAGCTGTCGATCCAGCAGCAGGGATAGCTGACCATCTAGGAGAAGGGATAGCTGGCGTTCCAGCTGTGGGGATAGCTGGTGGTCCAGCCACAGGATAGCAGGAGATCCAGTGGCAGTGGTTGACGTCAGTACCTCGGCTGGCTGAGGCCATCTCAAACACCATGTCCGCAGCCAGCCACAGCCAGGAGCCTCTTGATGTGCTCATACGTGAGTTGTTTGTGTTATGTGGCTCGTGCAAAGCGGATATAAATATGTTTCGCTGTTTAAGAGTTGGTTAACATCCTGTAAACCTTGTTTCTTGTGAAGCTGACTGCCAAACAAGTCTTATCAGTTTAAAATCAATATCAATATTTAAATCAACCATGATGATCTTCACAAAGTTTTGGTTATCAGATATTGTTTTAACTCGCCTTATCAACACTCTAGTTGTGTTTGTCATCAGTGCTTACTGCCAAGTGTCAGCACACCGGCATATCACTGGTATTGCTGATGGCAAGTGCCGCTGCCTGCCCCCAGAGAGGATCACTAACCCGCTGAACCAGACCTACGACCCGCAGCTGGTCTTCACATTCTGTGAGCGCGTCAAACAACAGCAGGTAAGCTCGGTGTGCATGCTTCTAGAAATCCGAATGGCTTTTGTGTAACCACTACCGAGGAGTGATTGTTAATGGAGGAACGAGCTATCAGAAATACCCACACAATAGGCAGGCTTGTACCCAGGCCTTAAACATATGATTGGTAACACTGTGATTGAACAGGGCCGGCTTAAACCATCGTTGACCCTTCTTATACACTTACTGACGTCACTGTTGGCAGTCAGTGTCAGATCCTCAGTTCAAATACTGTGGGGAGCGACTCTATACGTTCTTACACTTGTGGAGAGCGGTGATGTAGATATCTAACTGTGCCCTCGGTTTTGTCTATATCGTCAGGATTCAGGATCTTATATTTTATTTATAGAGGGTCTGATTGCTGCATACGTGTTAGCAACTGAGTAACGCCGTCACGGTAATGCAGCCTGTTGGCTTGCGACTCTCTCTTCTGTTGAGCAATGGGACGTCAGAACATGTGGGATGGACTGACGACTGTCTGTTTCACTAACATTACCTATTGGGGTTGACCTTAAACTGCGAGGATCCTCTTTGACTTTATCTGTCTTCCCTCTTGTTTTTTTACCTTCATGTCGAAGAGGTACTACCACTGACTACTGATCATTCAACACATCAATTTAACATAGCAAAAGCATATGTTCCGATTTTTGAATACATGAACTTACTCTGTACATAAACGTAAATCATTCAGCATATCGTTTCCAGTAGCGTTTCTCCGGAATGCATTGACTGAGCTGGCAGAGTGGGATGATTATATTTGAACTCAAATGCAGCAATAGCTCTCTATCAAGCGCAGCACATGTGATTGACGCTACAAGACAGAGACAAACCATTATTTGCCACGCTCGTGTTGGGTCCGAAATACCCAGTCCAATTTGCACACTAGTGACAGCAGAATATTGGGAGGGAGTGGTGCAAAATATATAATTATAGTCCATATTTAGAGAGAATTCGATTTTACTCTGTTGCTGTTATGCATCGCTCCCATTCAGGCCAACGTAGCAATTGTGTCTAACACTAATCTATGCTCGACAAATCCATAAAATTCGGGTGATCAAGGTTTTGCCAATACACTCTATATTCATTTAAAATATAGAGCTCGGCCAAAATATCACCAGTATATCTTCCAGGAAAAAGAAAGAGTGGAAAATCTGGGACCCGCCATAAGTGTCTTCTTCACACTAACTTACGTTGCCCCAATTGGCACCTAGCAATCAGGTTAGCGTACCATTCTGAAAGTCTACCCCGGTTCTAAATCTCAAATGTCCAGCTCTAGATCTAAGCTGCTCATCTCTGCTTCGTGGAAACCTCCTCATGATCCCTCTCAATTCTGCATTGATATCCCATCGACTTTGACTCTCGTGTCTTCATAAAAACAGGATGGCCCGGTGGCGGCCACCCGGCTGCTGGTAATATTATACCTGTGACCTCTCTGACCCTGTACTGACCCAGATTGACCCGTGTCTCTAACAGGATGGCCCCCGGTGGCGGCCACCCGGCTGCTGGTAATATTATACCCCTGTGACCTCCCAATTGACCCTGTAACCTGACCGATTGACCCGTGTCTCTAACAGGATGGCCTGGTGGCGGCCACCACGGCTGCTGGTATATTATACCCTGTGACCTCCATTGACCGCCTGTACTGACCCAGATTGACCCTGTCTCTAACAGGAATGGCCCGGTGGCGGCCCACCCGCTGCTGGTATATTATACCCCTGTGGCCTCCTCTGAACCCTGTACTGACCCCAGATTGACCCGCTGTCTCTAACAGGATGGCCCGGTGGCGCCACCCGGCTGCTGGTATATTATACCCCTGTGACCTCCTCTGACCCTGTACTGACCCAGATTGGCCCGTGTCTCTAACAGGATGGCCCGGTGGCGGCCACCCGGCTGCTGGTATATTATACCCCTGTGACCTCCTCTGAACCCTGTACTGACCCAGATTGACGCCGTGGTCTCTAACAGGATGGCCCGGTGGCGGCCACACCGGCTGCTGGTATATTATACCCCTGTGACGCCCTCTGACCCTGTACTGACCCCAGATTGGGCCCGTGTCGTCTAACAGGATGGCCCGGTAGGCGGCCTGCGCGCTGCTGGTATATTATACCCTGTGCCTCCTCGACCCTGTACTGAACCCAGCATTGACCCCGTGTCTCTAACAGGATGGCCCGGTGGGCCACCCGGCTGTGGTAATATTAATACCCCTGGTGGCTCCTCTGACGCCTGTACTGACCCAGATTGACGCCGTGTCTCTAACAGGATGGCCCGGTGGCGGCCAACCCGGCCTGCTGGTATATTATACCCCTGTGAACCTCCCTCTGACCCTGTACTGACCAGATTGGCCGTGTCTCAACAGGAGGCCCGGTGGCGGCCACCCGGCTGCTGGTATAATTATACCCCTGTGACCTCCTCTGACCCTGTACTGACCCAGATTGGCCCGTGTCTCTCAACAGGATGGCCCGGTGGCGGCCACCCGGCTGCTGGTATATTAATACCCTGTGACTCCATTTGACCTGTATGACCCAGATTGACCCGTGTCTCTAACAGGATGGCCCGGTGGCGGCCACCCGGCTGCTGGTATATTATACCCCTGTGGCCTCCTCTGACCCTGTACTGACCCAGATTGACCCGTGTCTCTAACAGGATGGCCCGGTGGCGCACCCGGCTGCTGGTATATTATCCCCTGTGACCTCCCTCTGACCCTGTACTGACCAGATTGACCCGTGTTCTCTAACAGGATGGCCCGGTGGCGGCCACCCGGCTTTGCTGGTATATTATGACCCTGTGACCTCCGTCTGACCCTGTACTGACGGCCAGATTGACCCGTGTCCTAACGAGGATGGCCCCGGTGGCGGCCACCCGGCTGCTTTGGTATATTTATAAGCCTGTGACCTCGCCTGACCCTGTACTGACCCAGCGTTGAACCCGTGGTCTTCATAACAGGATGGCCAGGTGGCGCACCAGGCTGCTGAGGTATATTATAACCCCTGTGGACCTCCTCTGGACCCTGTACTGAACCCAGATTGGCCCCGTGGATCTCTACAGGATGGCCCGGTGGCGGCCACCGGCTGCTGGTATAATTAATACCCTGTGACCTCCTCTGACCCTGTACTTGACCATGATTGACCGTTTTTCTCTTTAACAGGATGGCCCGGTGGCGGCCACCCGGCTGCTGGTATAATTATACACCCCTGTGGCCTCCTCTGACCCTGTACTGACCCAGATTGACCCGTGTCTCTAACAGGATGGCCCGGTGGCGGCCACCGGCTGTGGTATATTATACCCCTGTGACCTCCTCGACCTGTACTGACGCCAGATGACACCGTGTCTCTAACAGGATGGCCCGGTGGCCGGCCACCGGCTGCTGGTATATTATACCCCTGTGACCTCCTCTGACCTGTACTGGACCCCGAACTGCCCGTGTCTCTAACAGGATGGCCCGGTGGCGGCCACCCGGCTGCTGGTATATTATACCCCTGTGACCTCCATTGACCCTGTACTGACCCAGATTGACCCGTGTCTCTAACAGGATGGCCCGGTGGCGGCCACCCGGCTGCTGGTATATTACGTACCGAATTCAGAGTCCCCAGGAGCGGGAGGCCATGCTAGCGCTCGACGTAAGTTGGCCGAGCTGGGCCCCGCTTAGCACGGAGCCAACGGCAGGCTGGTGATCTCTGAAAACACTGATTCCGGGGCTCAGGAGCAGACTTCCCGTTCATGTCTGTAACAATGTAGAATACACCTGAATATGAAGACATGTGGAAATAAATATAGCACGTTAAAATTAAATCGCAACGCAGGGATTTTAACTATAGGGTGTTTTCACTGACGTCACGATACCTCGTTCGGCCGCCATCTTTGGGGACAACCTGACTGCTAGTGTGCTAGTTCAGTATGTGTGCTGTGTTGTTAGACGGATTTTTCACGTGATTTTAGATTAATCAACACCGACAAACTATCCCACTTCGCTTCACCATATACTCACGTTCTTTTCGGCGTGCATATGTTTTTATGGACATTAAATTGCGTTGAAGGGCTCTTCGAAAACGAGCCCATGCTCCGAAACTATGCGACCGATCCGGGTAAAGCCTTCACTATTCGATCTGGCGTGGTCCAACAGAGTGTCGATCTGAGTTTCATTTATGTTGGCTTTGTTTAAGTGGACCAAATTAGACCAAAACAACAAAAAACAATTTTGGATGGTTTTGGTCAAATTTGGTCCACTTTAATTGGACCAAAGCGGATATTTGCACAACACCCCTTTGGACTACGCCAGATCAAATGGTGAAGAAATTACGCGGATCGGTTCCATAGTTTAGGAGCATGGGCTCGTCTTTGAACGCAACTCAATGTCCAGAGGATATAATATGCTTTCGTCGGTTGTCCCCAAAGATGGCTGCCGCACGCAGGGACAGAGCACAGCCAGGTCTGGCTGTGACGTCACGTGAAAATACCCTATAGCACGTGGTCTGACCTATGATCTATGAACTTGCAAAGATCAAAGATACACTTTTTCAGATATAAAACAAAATAATACTTCTTCACGGACTAATCGAAGGACAATAACGGTTTCAGACGATGTAACACTGATCACATCAATAATGTGCCCACCTCCACTATAACCACTCCCCCGCCCTATCCTCAGCTGCTGGACACCTGTGCCCGTACCGGTGGACCCAGCTTCCAGGCGGAGCTGGGAAAGTTCCGCTTCCTGAACGAGCTGATCAAGCTGCTGTCTCCGCGCTACCTGGGCTCACGGACGCCGCAGAGGGTGAAACAGCGGGCGGCAGACCTTCTGCTGAGCTGGTCCCACCAGATCCCACACGAGGCCAAGATTCAGGAGGCGTTCACGCTGCTGCAGAAGCAGGGACTGCTGTGGGATATGACGGTATGTAGTGTTCGGGCGGGGGGGTCAGGGCGGTTGAGGGGTAGTGGTGAGAGGTGAAAAGTTGGAGGATGCGGCCTGGTACAGGGGGGGGGGGGGCAGGAGTTTACAGGAAAGAAAGCTATGTGAGCAGGGAGGTGGGATATTACGAGTCTGTGGCATGTTGCAATTATAGCATGTGAAGTATGGTCTTGGCAAGGCTCGCTTGTGTCACCTCGTTTGTTGAGCAGGACTTTGTGTAACTATTAACCTGCCTGGTTAAGTTTAGCCAACAATATGTTAGCAGACATGCTCAATGATTTCGGTGACTGGGAAGCAATGACATACAGCTTTTGGGATTTGGCAGTGGCATTGGTATCCCTTATAGTCTTATCTATTTATATGTATAAAGTGCATAGGTATAATAGGGTTTATAATCAGATTAGGTGGTTTATATATCGCATGACTAGTTGCTATGCATACCTATTCAGTGCATGACAAACCGCGTAAAAAGTGTCCCTATCAGCAGTCTCCTGGCCCAGCTGAACAATAACAAACTGCAGCATGGTGCATCGGCAATTGTCCGGAAGCGGTACCTCCCTCTGTCTATGAGCTGTACCCCCCTCTCTGCCTGCTCCCCCTAATCTCCCTGCTTGGCATGTGAGCTGTTCCGTACCCTCAGAACCCCCTGCCTGACCGTCGTGCATGCCTGCCGCTAGATAACGCCTCGCGCGACCGGTGGCGCCTCGCCGCGGACGGAGGACGCACTAACGGTTCTCGAGTCTGCCGCCGCGGACGTGGCGGTAGGTAGTAGGTGGCCAGACGGCCGGCAAGCGTTTGCGTGTTGAGGGCGCTGAACGATGGCTCATGGCCTCCTTATCAGACTTGCTCAGGCTCAATCACTTGACACAGCATATCCCTCTCTTTGTCTATGCATCTTAATTTTTCATGATTGTGTTACCTAAGGTCCTTTATAACCAGATAGGTAGTGCCAGAGTCAGGATGTGGCTAATGGTTTGCATACTTCTTGATATGCTATTGACACGTTAGCATGACATTTATGTAACTTGACCTATTTTGGTATGTGTGGTCTATAATTGATAAACATAAGCTCTAACATTTGTGTTTCAGCTGGATCTCCACCGGCCGCCAACGCCGCCACTGCTATCTACCGAGCGTCCGCAGAACCCGATCTTCGAGGACAGCCAGAAGGCGGCGCTGCTGAAGCGGCTTCTTCAGAGCACAAATGCCGAGGATATCCAGGCCGCCAATCGACTCATCAAGACCATGGTTAAACAGGTGGGACCGATGAATTGGCCGAGCTCACTCTATGTATGTGTGACTGTCTGTTTTCTGCAGTGTGACCTAGAATATAACCTTGGTAAATGACCTGCCCTGGAGTTTGTCATCAGCTGCTGCAGACACGACTGTATGAGCCTGGTGGCTGTATAGTGTGTATGATTATGTGGCCAGGCACTGTGTGTGGCCCTGTATGGTCTGTGTACTGTTTGACCCAGTGTATGGTCCGTGTGTGAGCCAGTGTCTGGGCTCACACCATGTGTGACCTGCTGTGACCCCGGTGTGACCCTGTTGTGGCCTGCTGTGACCCCAGTGTGGCCTGCTGTGACCCTGGTGTGACCTGCTGTGACCTGCTGTGACCCCGGAATGACCCGGCTGTGACCCCGGTGTGACCGGCTGTGACCCCGGTGTGACCTGCTGTGACCTGGTGTGACCTGCTGTGACCCCGGTGTGACCTGCTGTGACCCCGGTGTGACCTGCTGTGTCCTCAGGACGAGGAGCGGTCGGATCGGGTGTGCCGGCGCGTCACTGAACTGGAGACGGTCCAGACCAACCTGCGGCTGCTGCAGGAGATGATGGACAGCTACTCGCCAGGTAGGAGACTAATTTGCTGAGACCAGGCACAGTACGGCCGACCAGATCGGGACGCACATCGCTGTAACGGAGTTATAGGCCAGGCATGGTGAAATCTTGCTAGATTAACACATCCAGATTGATCCAGTTCGATCCAGATTGGGCAGGAAATTGGATCTGTTATTCATGTTAGAGCTGTTTGGGAAATCCGTTTAGCTTTATATATTTTTGCATACATTTTAAAAGCAGTTTCAACTCGTAATAGCAAAGTGGTCAGAGGCGAATTGTGATGAATTTCAGCTGTCCTACAGTGACTTCACAAGTGATTTTATTTAGCTGTTTTTTAACGTAAGCTTCAGTGGACAGCGCGCTGAGCAGTAACATCAGTGTGGTAGCCCCGCTCACCCAGTCTGAGTTCTAAGCCCTGCCTTATGCTGTCTCTGAGCCCTGTCTTAAGCTGTCTCTGAAGTCTGAGTCCTGTCTCATGGTGTTGGTGTCTGCCCGCACAGAGAGCACGTCCAGAGACGAGCTGGAGCTGATGTCGGAGCTGTGTACCTCCTGTGTGTCTCATGGTGTTGGTGTCTGCCCGCACAGAGACCACGTCCAGAGACGAGCTGGAACTGATGTCGGAGCTGTGCACCTCCTGTGAACAGCTGCGGGGCAAGCTGGACTCGCTGGCGGCCGAGGCGGACGACCAGGACTCGGCGCTGGGTGAGTAGCTCAGCTGTTCCTGTCAGGCCACCTGCACCAGGTTATTGTCAGCTCACTGTCCGCTGGGTGAGTAACTGGCAGTCCTCTGCCCGGCGCACCCTGCACGCAGGTATTGTCAGCTCACTGTCCGCTGGTGAGTAGCTCAGGCTGTTGCCTGTCCGGCCACAATGCACCAGGTTTATTGTCAGCTGGCACTGTCCGCTGGTGAGTAGCTTTGGCAGTCCCTGGCCCGGTCACCTGCCAGCCAGGTTATTGTCAGCTCACTGTCTGCTGGTGAGTAGCTGCAGTCGTGCCTGTCAGGCAGCCTGCACGCAGGTTATTCGTCAGCTCACTGTCCGCTGGGGTGAGTAGCTGCAGCTGTTTCTGCCGCGGCCACCTGCACCAGGTTATTGTCAGCTCACTGTCCGCTGGGTGAGTAGCTGCAGTGCGCTGCGCCGTCACCTGCACAAAAGGTTATTGTCAGCTGCACTGTCTGCTGGGTGAGTAGGCTGCAGTTCCCTGTCAGGCCACCTGCACCAGGTTATTGTCAGCTCACTGTTCGCTGGGTGAGTAGCGTCAGGCTGTTGCCTGGTCAGCCACCTGCACCAGGTATTGTCAGCTCACTGCGGCGCTTGGGTGAGTAGCTTGCTAGTCCCTGCCCGGCCACCTGCACCATGGGGGGTTATTGTCAGGGGCTCACTGGTCTGCTGGGTGAGTAGGCTGCAGTCCTGTCAGGCCATCCCCCCTCCTGCACGCAGGTTATTGTCAGCTCAGCTGTGCCGGCTGGGTGAGTAGCTTGGCAGTCCCTGGTCAGGCCACCTGCGAACCAGGTTATTGTCGCTCAACTGTCGCGCTGGTGAGTAGCTGCAGTCCCTGCCCGGCCACCTGCACCAGGTTATTGTCAGCTCACTGTCCGCTGGTGCTGGGCTCGGTCAGGTTGAGTAGGAAATTGGATCTTAATTTGTGGCTAATGGTATTTTGTCATCAAATGTAGAGTAAAGCTTCATTGAAATTGAAAACATTGACGAGACAAATTGTGATTTAAGCTAATGACTAACAATGTTCATTGTCAGGTGACACACTGTGCATCTGTGGACTGGCGGCTCCTTTGCTCTGTCCCCTGCCCTGCGCGGCTGTCTCACCCCCCCTCCCCTCCCCTCTCTCCACCGCAGCTGACCTGGTGTCGGCCAGTGATCAGATTGGCGCCACCCTGGCGCGCCACCGCTCTCTGCTCTCCAGCTCCTCTGGAGAGCCGCCGCTGACCCTGCTCCAGCTGGAGTCGCCGCAGGAGACGCCGCCCGGGCAGGAGACGCCGCTCTCCAGCCAGGACATGCTACAGAGACAGCTGGAGCAGCTCGGTTAGTGTGCCGCGGGGATGCAGAGGTCACGGGTTCGATTCCCGGGGAGGGTGGGCTAATCACGCGCTACGTTGGCTGCAAGATCTGCGTTTTTTATTTGTTGTTGCTGTTATTAATAATTCTAGGGAGATGGCTCGCGGCCTCTTCAGTTGACATGGTTGACATGACAGGAGCTCACAAGCTCCTGTCATTCTGCAATGCAGTATTTTTGTGAGTTAGATGTTACGCTGGTATTTTGTCTGCCTCCAGGTAACTAACACTGGCAAGTTGTTCACATAATCTTTTGCATTAGAGCATTCCCTGCGAGCCGAGGTTCAATGTGTGTTTTGCGTCCTGCATCACCTTTTAGTGAGCGAACTCCACACATCCGGCTCCTATGTGAACTCCATCAGCGGCAGATCCAGGATTTTGATTGAGGGGCTGCAGGCCCGGGACGCCTTTTTGGCACCTGAGGGGGCGCCATGTATTTTGGTTTCAAACAAAAAAGTTGTGCTATTTTTGGGGTTAAAAAACAATCATGTAAATCCGAGGTAGCCATTTTGAAGAGGATGTCATTTCCTTTCTTTTGACGTTTTAAATTTGCAATTTGCATTAAAACACGATGTTTTCTAAGATTTTTCTAACATTTATTGTTTTTCCACCAAAAATGGCATATCATCAATAAAACGTCGTTATTCCCAACGTACTCAATCGATTTAATTTATATTTGAGATTAAGGGCGCTCTTCCGTGTTTTGGGCGCCCTTCCGAAGTTTGGGGTGCTTTTCGAACATCGGGGCTCCCTCCCCGGAATTGGGGATGCCCTCCATAGGTTCGGGGGCGCCCTCCATGGGTTTGGGGGCGCCCTCCATGGGTTTGAGGTCGCCCTCCATGGGTTCGGGGGCGCCCTCCATGGGTTTGGGGGCGCCCTCCATGGGTTTGAGGTCGCCCTCTATGGGTTTGGGGGCGCCCTCCATGGGTTTGAGGTCGCCCTCTATGGGTTTGAGGTCGCCCTCCATGGGTTTGGGGGCGCCCTCCATGGGTTCGAGGTCGCCCTCTATGGGTTTGGGGGCGCCCTCCATGGGTTCGAGGTCGCCCTCTATGGGTTTGGGGGCGCTTGTGGCGCCTAGGTTACGCCTCCGGCGCAGAACTAGTGCCCCTGCGCCTTGGGCGCAGGGGCGCCAATTTCCATTGAGGGGGGCTGCCAACCCCGTTGCCCCCCCTGGATCCGCCCCTGAGCCCAGTCGGATCAGAAGGGCCCACCCAAATCCAAGCTCCAGGGAGCTGCCCTTGCAGCCCCATGGCTGCCTCCCTGCATAACATAACTATCACCGCAGTCACTTTCCTGACGGTCATTGACACTCATTTGCAAACACAATTGTCGATCGGAATCACCCAAAGTTTCGGTTCTTTTGACGCAGTGTACCTGGTGAACGTGTTCGGCAAGCCACCGTATCTAAGGTATTTTATCAAGACGTCGCAAATTGTTTTGCACCATTAAAATATAATAATTCCTACCACGAATTAATGATTTTGTTTAAAGCTACCAGAAGTATAAAAATAATTGTGAGATTAAAAATTGTTTGTTAACAGTATTTCCCATTGTGCGCCTTCAAATGGTTCCTTAACCCTCGCTAGTGTCGGTGGCGGATGCCACCCCCTCGGTTTTTCGAGAATAACTCACGTATTTATCAACCGATTGCGATGCAATTTTCAGAACCCTTCTTTTGAACAATTTGATATATGCTCTAATATCTCTTACTTCTATC
>VOPJ01003297.1:0-15344 GCA_014673585.1 Semibalanus balanoides
TTTTATTTTTTTTTCTCGAAAATATGTTCTTTACCGAAAAAATCAGAAAACGCGACTTTTTCCGTTTTTTTTTTTCTTCTAGAATACCAAAATAAAGTGACCAGCCCAAATCCGATGAGAAAAAAAATGGGTACCTTTTTGCCACACAAAGCTTGCCCCCCCCCAAACCGAGCAGCTGGATCCGCCCCTGTTTCGTGTAAAATATTCACTTTGAGCTACCGATTATGCCAATAAACGAGTAAAAAATGGTAGACCAGTAGGCTCCAGGGACGGGCAAACAGACACGTATATGCGAAGGCTGGCGCGCATGATTTTGCACCTCTGAACCACCGCAATTATAGCACAATCTACCCGCGATGTCTGCACTCTGCTGGCCTCGGGCTACTGATAAGACAGATACTATCGTCCACATTACGCATTGAAAGGCATTCGATCATACATCATAATACGCTTCTCGCTTCTGATGGGTCGGTTGGATTGTTACGAGCGAGCGCGAAGCGCGGAGCGAGTCCTCATTGAATATCGGATTTTTCTCACATATAAAGGGACCGACCCGCCGGCCCTGCCGGGCCCGACCGCGACGCTGGTCAAAAGCTTATATCTTTTGAACCCCGCATCGATTACAAGCGGTCTTCGCCATATGATAGCCCCATGCAATACTTGATTCTATTAACATGTTTTTCTCATTGATGTCAGCACGGCGCGTACACGCCGCGTCAGGGGTTCAAAAGTATTACCTGCTGTAGCGAGACGGACTGGACATATAAAACTAAAATTGGTTAGCTGGAGACCACACCGACTGCATGTTTCACAGGTCAAATTGGCACACTGCACGTGCACGGCACCCTTTCCGTCCAACGAAAATTACCTGCAAACATCATTGCAATACCGGACCTCTATTTCGGCAACCAAAAAGTCGCAAAACAGTCAAACCACAAATCTGAGAACGATCCGCCCAACGTATCCACTAGTTTCATCAGCGCGCGTGTACGTGCAAGTATGCCTATACAAGCGCAAATCATATTTTATGACTCTTCACAATTTAAATCAGTGCTCAGCAACCTATGGACGTGAACGATGAGTTAAACAAAACACCAATCTTAAGTACCAACTGGACCCGGGTCTCTAAATGCATCAAAAATTTAGTTGCATCTATTTCACTGTTAAAATCTGTCTGTAATATTTTTATCGACGATTTATATATTTCCTTAATTACACGCCGTAGCTTTCCAAACCAAAGGTGCTGAAATAAAAATTATTGGGGCTTAAAGCGCAATCAAACCATCTATACCACCCATATGAATTTGCCTAAAACATAGCTAATACTGCAAGATTAAAAAATAACGCTTCAAACTATTGAGTTTCAACGTTCGATTTATTCGTATCATGCGACGGCAAAACAACACACAGCGAAAATAATTCAAAGCATGCTTGACCAAGACAAACTCCGTGACGGGTTTTAAATTACGCGATTTATTCGGACTCGCTCGTCCTTCGCCGTTTAAGGCGTCTTACTGGTATTGGTTAGATGTAAACATACCCATACTTGAATCTGCTTAACTTACCATATTTAAGTTGTGACTACGCGGAATGGACAAGCAATTTATAAAAATAAAAGTACAAACACACAACTATAGAGAAGCAACGAACAATCTTAAAAAATACAAGCCAACACGATAATTCCACACATCATTTGTTTGACAGTCACATATTCTCCCGGAAGGAAAGTCAGATATAATGAAGTGTCAACTTCCTATGCATCGCCTGGGCGAACGGTCTGCGTTTCTGTGACAACCGTCTCGAACAATGCCCACAAAATCCGTCATATCCACCTCTTACAAACTGACGATGTCGTGCAAGGAGCTTACACAAGACTATCAAAATTTAGACTCCATGGTGATGACGAATCATCCTTACCTAACTCACTCCAAAAATAGCGTCTTATGTCGGAGGATTTAATGACACATGAGTTATCACTATAAGTACCAGTCAGCTTTTCATACAAGCTGCTTAAAACCGTCATCCCACACACCAGAGATGATGTCAGCATGTATAGGTGCAATGTTCTCATGTGAAGGACCCAACAGATGAACGACAAAATTCGAGCCCGTTTGCTTCCGGGTCTATTTTTACCATGAACCCGGATAAGGTTCCAGATGTCTCCAAATTTTTACTGCCAGCAGGTTTGGTAAACATCGACCTATCGTTTACGAATACGAAGGCATAAAGCGCCATCAAACATGAGCGATAAGAAGTGCAAAACTTTGCATCTGCAGCCTCAGCAGTTAGCTTGTTATTATCGCTGCAATATGAGAGAGTCATGACAGGTGCGTTCTACGGGCTGACTAACACGCAGTGTTCACTGAAGTCGCCAGTTTGATACACACATACAGGCTCACAGGCTGTGTGTAATGTGTATCCCGGGCCTATGTGTTTTGTGGGCTCAACAATTTGTCCAGAAGTGTAAAAGAAGAGGAGGAATGCGTATTTTAAATCTAACTGGGCTACATAATCTTGAGACCTCTGACCCATTAGTCAGTTCACTCAAGTGAGGAAGCTTAACCCGCGCCCCGCTGGGGTATTCAGCCGGACAAGCCCCAGGGTGCCCTAGGGTGCTAGAGGTGGCAGATTATGCCCTCGTTATCTTACAAAAAAAATCGCAGCGAGATGCACAATGCAAAATATAAGGAAGGTCTCAACGAGACGCATCAACAGCATATACGAAATTGCCGAAGTAAGGGCACATCTCAGGTACCGGCCAGGTCAAAGGTCAAAAGTACGGTATTTGAGTTTTTGGTCATACTTTCGATTCAAAGTCTTACGTTGCAACCATTATTGCATAAAGCGCTTGAAAGGGTATAGTGTATCTCCTGCATAAGCAAAAGTGAAATTGTAAGCAAAATTCAAGGTCAATATCAGGTCACAAAAGGTCACTATTGGCAAGAGGTCTACGAAACTCATACGACACACGTATGGGTTATTTTGCACGTATAAGTCGATAGTAGCAGCCATCATCACAACCTAACCCCATCAAATCGCCCTCAGGTCAAGTTCAGAGCTCCGGTCACATAAGTTCAACATTTGAAATTGATTATCTTAAATGCAAAAGGCATGCTGCTAGACCAGTTTTGTATCAGAAATATATCGGTGGCATTTATTTGTCCGCATCTGGTCATTAAAAGTCAAAAACGTAACTTAAAAATGACGTCATGAGTTGCTTATACTCAGGGAGCCAAGGTCAGTCAAAAACACATATATATATATATATATTATTATTTTTTAATTTGGTATCGTCCATACTAATTTATCTGATATGTATTCTGTTTTTTTTTTTTAATAACTTGAACAAGTGATTTTCTGGATTTGTTTTATTGGGGGTCAAAACCTCTAATTGCGAAAATATGTGAGAACCATTTCAACAAAAATGTTATTTCCTTCCCTTTAATGTTTTTTTATTTACTATTTGCATCAATACTTGATGTTCTACGATTTTTCAAGCATGTATTATTTTTCCACTAAAAATGGCATGACATGCCGTCATTAAAACGTAATTACATATCTCCCAAATTACTATATCAATTTCATTTAAATTGTATATAACGCGTACCTAAAATTGGTGCAGCATAAGGTTTGACAAGTTTCACGTCAATACCTATGATAGCTATGATCTTGCTCAACGCATTTGCTAATTATCTTCATTGCCATCTTTCTGACCATTACACAATTGTTTCCTTCGCAGACGACACTGCCATCCTCCACAGCGCCCCTCCGCTGAATGAGGGTTATTTTAATGAGCGCCCCTCCGCTGAATGAGGGACTAAAAAAACAAAGTGGATGGCGATTTGACCAGTCTTCCCACCTGGTTAAAAAAGGGTTAAAGCTAACCCAAGTAAAACTGAGATGTCTCTGTTTGGAACACGCTTCGTCAAAAAACATCAAACTACACGAAGCTTGAGACGTCTAATGACGCCAGCGACCAAGTTTAATTTTAGAGTTGTGCTCGATCGCATCTTGCCATGGCAAGACAGACAGCCACAGTCGTATAACGATGTTTCGATATCCTCATCACGCTGATAAAAGGAACTTCACTCTCCCTGAGTCTACAATCGTAACATTGGTACAGGCGCTAGTCTTCTCTCACGTAACGTAGGCACCTACTGCTTGCCGGCCCACTAGTTCCCTGCGTCAGCGAGTCGAAAAGTAATTAACTTCGCCACGCGCGTCGTGACGAAAAAACACAAATTCGACCACCACGTCACGAGTCACGACGGCAGCTCAGCTAACTACCGTTTATGCTACAGCTACTACACTAGCTACAGCTGTACAGCTAGCTACAGCTAGCTACAGCTAGCTTACAGCTACTCACTAGCTACAGCTAGCTAAGCTAGCTACCAAGCTAGCCAGCTAGTAAGCTAGCAACAGTAGCGACTAGCACAGCACTACAGCTAGCACAGCTAGCTACGTTTATTATGCGCCGAAATATCAGGTCTTTGGGAATTACCGAGAGTCGACCGACAGTACCCGTCGTCCGTTGAGCTGTTCCTTCCACACTCAGCGAGCAGCTAAATGACACGGTAGTACCTCTGTCAGACCGACGATGTTGAACCGTTCTCCCACTATGTCCACGAGCTGGCAAGTGAGATGATTGTCGGTATAAAGTTTAGATTTACGAGAATGCTTTTACCATATCCCTTGGTGCGACACGTGTCGGAGTTGTTGTATGTATTGTACTAGAAAAATATTATTACAAGCTACCATGGGTTCTAGCACAGCATCATCATAACTGCAACACTTTTCATGCCTACTGTTAAGTTGTGGGTTAATTTCCAGTGTTAAAAGTATGGCGTATTGGATGGATTTTATTTTTGTCGCGCGCCCCCCTAAACATCTTCTGGAAAGTGTATAATTTTTAATGAGTCGGCCTCTGTTAATAATTTTTGAAAGTCTGTTACTGTTCCGTCATCAGAAATTGCCTATTAATTCTTGTTCATTTAAACTTGCGACTGTGTGTGCGTGTGAACGTAAACGTAACCCTGCTACGCAGTTTGCAGGTGCAACTCGCATGTCTTTTGTCTCGCACGCTCGCTGGCTACGTGAAATTTTTCGCCCGTTCCAAGTTGCCACTCGAATGTATCCATGGTGACGGACTCTATGCGTGTAGTAGAGCAGCCCCGTTCATTCGTGAAGATGTCGTGTGGTCGTTTGACGACATTTCAATGTGAAAAGACCTGCACGACAGGCACGTGTTTGTAGATGCAACACCAAATCAGATTGGTATTGTAGTACCGGGCTGCGCCCCGGTGTCCTTTGCCATACCGCAGAGCTGCCGATTATGAGTCTGAGTAATCGGAGCTCTAACGCGATAAGTTTGTATGGACCGAGACCGCTCACTCTGTTTGACAATCCGTGTTACTTTAATTTCAAAAAGGGCCTGTCCTTCCCCCTGTTAGACGTAATGTTCCATATTTTCCAGTCTCGCCTTTTCTCTATTGTTATATACCTTCCTACATGACCCTGCCATGTCCTCGCGCTCCCCCGCTCTGTGAGCAAGGTATGCACCGATTGTGTTAGTTCTCACCAATCAGCGGTCCAGATAATCAGCGCGGGAAATCGGGCGTGCCTTTGTCGGGCCCATTTATGAATTGTGTATCAGTTGCGTCTCTGCCGCCAATACACCCTGACGGCCGCACCCGCGGTCCGCAGCAAACTACAAACGCAGCGACTGTGATACAAACTAGAAACGCAGTACACGCAAACGCAGCGACTGTGATATGTTCATTTATACTTTTAACTGTAGTGCATGCATGTCTTTTATCCAGACTGTGATATGTTAATTTATACTTTTAACTGTACCTACTGTTTGTTTGTCTTTTACCCACTTCAACGCGAACATTGCATGACACTGTGCCAAGAATAGCCCCTTTGGCTTCGGCTATGTACAGGGGATGGCTACAACGAGGTCGATAAATAAATAAATAAATAAATGAACTGCCCCACCAACTTTGTGTTTTGCCCCACGAACTTTTGTTAGATTTTAAGGTTTCCTGGCGTTAAAATTGACGTTTTTGCCTCAACCGTGCCAAACAGCCAGCCAATACGACATATTGCCCCACCAACGTTTTCTGAAAAGCTCCACCCATGTCATCGTCCCTGTGCGCTTTTAATTCTTCACGTTCATTTTGCTTTTTATTTTTCATATAGTTTCATCTTTACCTTTATCCTGTTACGTTTTACGATGTTGACGAGCGAGCGTCATTTTGCATCATGACAATGCGTCAGCAGCGGAATGTAATCAGTATGACGCTGTGGAATGTGGTGGTAAAAGCCAAGTGTCTTATTGGAGCCCATAACGGTACGCAATGCATAAATAAATACATACATAAAGTAGCTTTCAAGTTATTGAGAAACTCCAAGAGGAAGCTGAGTCACACCCTCCCCCCGCCTACAGCGGTGCGCAGGTTAATTACGATGCATTCTGCATTTTGGTCGATACGATTCCCGCATGAAGATTTTACATCCCATTAGTGGACATTGCTTTCATTTTTAGAATTGAAGTATCATATACCTAATTAACCTAAGAATATTTGTTTTATAAATGCATAATATGTTATGTTATGTTAACACATCCTCTGTATGTTGTCGTCTAAAATGAGTCCACTATGTCAGTGCCAGTGGCACATTCCCTGACTGGCCAGAGGGTGACCAGTCCGTCCGTCCAGTCCAGTCCGGACCAGTCGAGAGGTCCGGACGCCGCAGAGAGCCGACTGCCGTACGCTCTGCAGAGCTACCTGGCCGCTGCACTGTACCCTGGCCAGCACAGGACCGTACCATGGCCAGGACCGTACTCAGGACAGCGCAGGTGAGACACCAGCCGCCACCCCACCACAGTCTGATCCGTACCCCATGGCCAGCACAGGACAGTCGCAGCTGAACACAGCCGCCACCCACCCACAGTCTGATCCACCCCATGCCACACAGACAGCGCATAGACACCAAGCCGCCACCCCACCAGTCTGATCCGTACCCCAATGGCCAGCACAACAGCGCAGGTAGACACCAGCCCCACACCACCACGTCATCCGTCCGGGCCAGCACAGGACAGCGCAGAGACACATCGCCACCCCACCACAGTCTGATCCGACCCCATGGCCAGCACAGGACAGCGCAGTGAGACACCAGCCGCCACCCCACCACAGTCTGATCCGTACCCCATGGCCAGCAGAGGACAGCGCAGGTGAGACGCCAGCCGCCACCCCACCACAGTCTGATCCGGAGCGGCGAGCTATTTCCTGTCCGAGCCAGGTCCGAGCCAAGTCATCGATATGCGAGTCACAGATACATGGTACTCGTCTGGTCCCCCATGTAAGCAGGATTAGTGCCTACTGCGCACAACGAGCGTAACATGCAGCAGTCAAAGGCTGCATGTGTGATTTTAGTGCGATTTGAGGGATGGTAGTGCATTATTCGCGGCTTATGATGTTGCTGAATAGAAGTTATCTGCTGACGGTGTCGTAAGCATAGTTGTGTTGGATAGTATAAACGAGGAAACTTTGTAGCGCATACATTCATTAAGCAATCATCCACGAAGAAGGAAAATGAACGCATTTATGTTGCATAAATTAACAATCAAACTGCATAATAAGGAAAACTGCACTGACGTAGGCAAGGACGCAAACACGTTTTTATCAATGATAATTGAGGTTGGATGTTTTTTTGGTTTAATCACGCACGCTAGGTCATTTTATGGTATCATTACCTAGGTTTGCACTTAAATTTATTTTGGTAGATTTTCAACTTATGGCAGACACTCAGACTCATACGACTTAGTCGGTAGGGTATTACAATTATGCATTATATAACTTTCTTATGAAACGATTTCTCATCTCGGTCGTCGGCGTCAGTGAACTCTGTTGACCTATGTAAGAAATGACCCAGAGGAACACATTAATATATAAAATGAATTTGGCGCCCCCCAATTTGAAATCAGCGTCACAAACGGCCTGGATATTACTCCAAGGCCAAGAAAGTTATGCAGGTCAGTCGACTTAGTGATTCGTGACCACTGAATGGTCAACTAGCAGGTCAATTTTAAAATTTAGTCCGAATGTTTTGTATGGATGGCTTTCCGAGGTCAGGGACCGCGCTTAAAGCAGAGCTTGTTGCACTGGTTCCTGATCTTCACCACCCGATCGCGCAATTCCTGGTGGCGGCAGAAATTTAGAGGACGAAAGTTTTACGTTGCCGACATACATGGACACGGTCCGCCCGCTCGCTGACGTCACCTGGCCTTGAGTCGACCGCTGCACCGGCGCAGCCATTCCCAGTCAGGAGCAAATAGGCGGAGCGCCAAGCGACTCGAACCCAGGCTGCCACTACTGGGATAGGTCCGAAGACCAGCGCTCTTCCACTGAGCTACAGGGGCGAATGGTTATGATCTCAGTGGTAATAATAAATGTCACCTGTTAACATCTGTTCATATGTTCCTGAACAACCAACACTCACAAACTGCACAAGCTACGAGCATCGATACAGCGGGACGCCATTTAGTCTGACACGACCTTGAGAAACATGGGTATTTTCAGAGTAGGTACGTGTCAAATTGTTATAAGCTATAAAGTAGGGTACGGAACGTGTCGTCGCAATCAGTTTATGCATACGCCAGCTATTACAAAAAAAAAATGGGGTCGCAGCTACCCCTGCACTGGCGAGGGCAAAAACTAAAGCAACGGAGTAACGGACTAGTAACTTCGGTGAAATGTGTCGCAAAGTAACGAGTAAAGATAACGAAAAACTACTTTTCTGATAATGATGCCTATCACTTTATGGCCTCCAAAGGTATGAGGCATGAAAAAATTACCACTACAGAAAAACGATGCCACTTTTGCATTTCTGAGACCGAATGGTTAAGAATGTGCCGTTTTATTTATATTATTCAATTTTAACATTTTTCACCTTATATGACCTGGCATTATCCTTATATGTGGTCAGGCGTGCAAATGGCTACTACTACCGAATCCTACGTGTAACATAAACGAGAAAACATCAGTCGCATGACCTCTTGCTAAAAGTGACCTTATTTTACCTGATCTTGACCTTAACCTTTGCTTACAATTTCACTTTTGCTTATACGGGAGATACTGCATACATTTGTGAACACTTTGTGCAATATAAGTCGCAATCTTAGGCTTTAGATAGAAAGCATGGCCCGCAAACTCAAATATATCAATTCGCCCTTTGACCTGACTGTGACCAAAGATGTGACCTTATTTGAAAAATATTGAAATTTTTAGATACGTCTCATCGAGAGCTTTCGATTGTCGTCTTGCGCGTCTCGCTGCTGTTATTGGTTCGGAAAATAACGAGGGGGCGAAAAACGACCCACAGCCAACGGCGTTCGGCTGAGACCCCAGCCAATGCCGGGTTAACGGTAGTTTAAGCCCGCCTCACCCGGAGATAACCGTGTGATCCAGCTGGTGCACGGTGAAACTAATGGTGATTTCGGCGACATAAATGTTTTTGAGTGCCGGTGCAAGAATTTAGTTTTTCCCGAGCTCACACACGCGCTATTTTAGATGCGTTGGTGGAAGCTGGAAGAATCGGAAATGTAATATTATTTATTGAAGTTAAGTATTCAGTGAAAGAAAGAACAGATGAACCCTGTAACATAATCGATCGATTCCAACTTCAGTGCATACTGCATAGCTCTATTTCGGCATGATGTTTCTGCATGGGATAATTTCCCTGTGCGACGTTTAACCATAGTGTAAATACTCTTTAGTATCTACACTATGGTCTAGGGGTAAACAGGAAAACACATGGGCGTAGGAACGGGGGGGCGTGGGGGCCATGCCCCCCCACTTTTGAACGATTTCTTTCTTCTCCGGGAACCGATATTTGTCGATATGAATGCTTTGAAGTTGTGAAAATAATATAAATTTACATCCCCGGCAATACCATTAATCCCATTGACCGTAAAAAACGGGCGAACTTAGGGCTGGCCAAAAGCCAACTTTTTAGTTTGGAATCCTAATAATATTAACATTCTCTACTTTTTGAATGATTTTGTACTTATATCACTGATTAATGATTACATGTGGAATGCCTTTAAAGTGCAGAAGTATCCAAGTAATTATACAACTTCACAATCATGCCGTAGGAACGGTGGACTGGGGGGGGGCTGATTCCCCAAAACTTTTAGGCGAGGGCGGGATAATGTTAACTGGCCCCCTCATTTTGAAGGCAAGCATCGATCTCTTCTTTTGGTTAGATGAGTAACTTGGAGTTGGAGAATAACTACGGACTAAACTAATTCACGACTCGCGTAGGGAAGGGGACAGGGGCCTATGCCCCCCACTTTTTAACCTGGGGGCCAACCAATTAAAACCTCGCCCTCCTCAGTTTTGGAAGCCATTTTACCCTTTCGATCACTGATATTTTTCGGATTATAACCCTCGCCCTACGGAACGGTTTTTCACCTTCGCCCTACGGGGGGGGGGGGCTGACAGCCACCATGCTTACTTCCAAACCAATGGTATATCATTTTTTGATGTAGGTCAATAGGTGACCTCCCAGGTCAAGAAGACCTCCCAGGTATAAGATCGACTACGTCCAAAAATAGTGATTTTGCTCAGACCGTCGTAATGGTTAAAGTTATGAAAATAAAATGATTTTGTTAGCGTTAGGGGTTTTTGGGTTGGTCGTTGAATTAAGCTATCCGACCATGTATCAACTTTTTAGTTCTGGGTTAGGTAATAACCCCTTAGTTTACGGACATCGATCACCATAGATGAATATTGCTATGGGCGAAATTAGGGATTAGCAACTCGACTCGAATAAACAAACATTGTTTTTTATATGACAATAACGATCCTTTATAAGTAAAAATGATAGAGGGTTTGAATGGTCTGCCGTGAAAATTTGATAGGTATCAAGTGGCGCATTTTTGTAGGCATCATGAGTTTCGACTTGCAGTTCAAAGACGAATAACGATACGCGTTATACTCATGCACCATTATTAGCATGGCAGCCGACTCTGCATCGTCTGAGCCATTACGTCGTAATGCGTAATGCAAGTAAGGCAATGCATTGTTCACACCAACAAGTTGTTCCTGAGAACATGACAAAATGGCAATAAGCTTGGTTCTTTCTCACAATATACCTACTGATTTGGATTACGTCTTTTAATTTATCATAGTATCTTTTGTGCCCGATTTCTATCACAATTTTCTTTGATTCTCTCTTCGTATAAATTATTGTTCCATGTCTCCGCTTACTGCACTTGGGTTATTATGTTACCAGTATCTTCCGTCACCAAGGTCCTATACCGCTGGCTTCATTGCCGACTCGGTGACCTACCCTTCCTGTCCTCCCACTTCTGAGAATACCTCACCCTCTCCCGTTGCTGACCGTCAGCCGAGTGTCAGTGGCCCAGGGTCAGTGCATGGCCCAGTGGATCTCGAACTTGTTGGCACCGCCTGGTGTGAACCCGCCATGTTTAATACTTTTGACAGACTGCATGTACAAAGAAAGATGGCCATCACACATCCATCCTCCCTAACAGGGCGGAGGCAGTGGTTTCATATCAGTCGCGGTTTAAAGGAAATAGTTCACCTTCAACATTGGTTTTGAACTGAGATAACAGTTGTGTAGCCCGTGTTGAAAAAAGACACCAATGAAAGTCTTCGTGGCTGAAAGGGCTCTCCAGCCGAAAATAAATTTGACTTTTTGTCGAAGATTGTGGGCCTCACACACCTGGGCCAGAGGCTATTGTGGGCCTTCACACCTGAGGCAGAGGCTTACAGTAATCTTTTACGGACATTACATTCGGAATCTGTTGGCTGAGCACGTTGACGTCGGGAGAGTACGCATATGTTTTGATGAAATTTAATATTTTACGTCCCTCTGTCCTCATGAATCGGCGCATGCAGGTTATGGCTGTTTTGGGCATTATGAAAAGAAGTTGTATTGAAAAATATTATTCAAATTGTATTTGAAAAAACAATCAAAAGTGACCTATTTCCTTTAAAGGCCTTGGCCGCCTCAGTTTCTGCGGCTCTCCATAACGAGCTACTGCAAAACGTCCGTCAGTTCGTGGCTGCGACGCGCGACTTTGTATTGACCATCATACAGAGATTGTTGGTGAATGGGCATGGCTTCCAATAACACAGTATGTGAATGTCTCAAATCACACGCTACCCGTCACACTGGACAAGACCACAGCTGGGTAAACAACATGCAAGGTCGGTTAGTTTGCTAAAACGAAAAATGTAGTCTAATACTGCGCTTAACCTTAGTAAAAAAAAAATCGAGAAACATAGTCGAAGCCCTAGTCCATAGTCTACCCCTAGTCTCTAGTCTACCCATAGTCACTAGTCTATCCTGGTTTAAAACATAACGAGTTTTCACGCGGCAAGCCAAACGGCAGGCGAGTGTTACAGCGCGGATAAATATTGTGTTCTGCGTTCCGACGGCCCTTCTGAAAAATTACCTGCCCTGTCGGGAACAGAACAGCACCCCAGTCCTCTGGACAAATAGAATCGCGTCAGACACACAACTCCGGCGCAAGCCGGCCGGCAACAGCTCCGGCAGCTCCGGCAGCTCCGGCAGCTCCACGTCCCAAGGCGACAGCAGCTCCGTGCCAGGGTGACGGCAGCTCCGCGCCAGGGGGACAGCAGCTCCGCGCCAGGGTGACGGCAGCTCAGCGCCAGAGTGACGGCAGCTCCACGCCAGGGTGACGGCAGCTCCGCGCCAGGGTGACGGCAGCTCCGCGCCAGAGTGACGGCAGCTCCGCGCCAGGGTGACGGCAGCTCCGCGCCAGGGTGACGACAGCTCCACGCCAGGATGACAGCAGCTCCGCTCTTCTCACTCCGCCTCGGCGCGGTTAACAACGCCGATGCACCTGGCGACGAACACGGCCCATCGGTAGAACACGGTGTTGATGAAGTGGCTGGTCAAGGCCATGACTCGCCAGCTGTCCAGGTCCCTCTCCCAGGAGGGCACGTAGCGCAGCCGAGGCTCCGAGTGGGACGGCACCAGGATGTATATGCTGGTGGGACCCAGGCCGGCTTGGATCTGGCCGGCAGGGGCTTCGTTCGGGGGTCCGTTCGGCACCTGGCCAGCCTGGTCTCTGTTTGGCACGAGGTCGGCGGGGGCGTCGTTCGCCACCAGACCGTCGGGGGCTCCGCCAGGCGCAGCTTCATGGCCAGCCAGCTGACCAGCCCGTCGCTGTTCGTCTCGGCCCTTCTGATCCGCCTCCACATACTGATAGGTTGCGAGCCAGGTGATCCACTGTAACACCACCAGCGCCACCAAATGCTTCTGGGTACAAGGCGCGTTCGCGCCGGTACCCATAAACACCGCCACGACTGTCAGCAACGTGTGCAGGATAGCCAGCCGGTAGACTTCATAAAGCCACATGGTGATGGCAAACCGAACGCGACGCTCCAGCAGCAGCGACACCAGCAGCAGGACGTGCAGTGCCGTCGCCTGGAATATCAGCAGGAACATGACGGCGAGCACCGGCGTCCACAGGTGGTCCTTCTCCGGCCCCAGTAGAGTAGAAAGCATGCACCACAGTCGGTACAGCAGCATTATGGCGCCAGTGATGCTTATAGCTAAGTGTGGCATGGTGGCTGAGCTCGGGCACACGTCTGTCGCGCAGCGCTGAGCTAGCGAGTCACTGTCGAAGCAGAGTCACCCTAGCCAGAGGCCAGCCGGAGCAAGGTCACGCCGAGCAGAGGCAGCCGCCCAGAGGCAGCCGGAGAGTCGCTTGTCCCGTCACTGTCGAGGCGCCCCAGTTTCGGCTGCGACGAGTGCTTGAGACGCGGCTGGTCGAGACCGGCAACGCAACCCAGGAGCTCGCTGGACCCTCGTCAGTCCTGGCGTGACTCGACGCGACCTGACCCGCCGCCCGGCGCACCCCGAGCACAGTGGCCGTGTCAACCCGCGCCTCAGGCCATCGTGGACGTCACGCCAGGTCCATAGGCGATCAAAGCCGCTACTCTAGGGGTGCGCCCGGGGCAAATTTCCGAACTCTGAACCGTACGGCCCATTGGACAATTTCCGTCAGATTCCTTGGAAAAACTCCGCATTAGCGGAAAAAATCACTGCCAGCCTGCCACATTGGCTTTTCAGGCCTCCGTGGTGGTATAACAATCATTTAAGTTGAATTAATGTGATCATAATATGGCAGACCGTAGAAATATATGTATTGTTCAAATATACGAAATTAAAAAAACGGGTTTCGTGGCTAGCACATTATCAAGGATTCATCCTTGATAACGTGCTAGCCACGAAAGCTCGGATTTTCATAATTTCGGATATTTAAACAATAAATATATTTCTGTCATTTTATGATCACATTAATTCAACCCATTCTTCTCACAATGGCATCAGCTATCATCTCACACATCAAAACAATAATTCAATTTTGATTTAAGAATTAACTAAAATTAATACGTCATTCAATGTTGTAAGTTTTACAAATTAAAAACATGTACATAAACTTCTTTCGAAACTCATCAGCATTGAGCAGTGTTTTCCCAATTCCCATCACTATTTGAAGCGCGTCATATCGCGCCGGTGTTTCAAATTGTTCAACGCTGACAATGTTCTGAACAAATCAACACAGTATTTAAGCCCGGGTAGTCCGTTGTCCAATCATACGATGAGCTCTGAATTAATTTCCCGTGCTTTTAATGTTTGCTATTTTAAGTGGATAAATATTATTCGTCATGATTATATAAGCATATGAAAATACATACTAGAATGAAAACGATATAAAAATGCAATGTTCAAAGAAATGAAGCAATAAAAAAATCAGGGTCAAAACCACTAAAAAGGCCGCCATAAAAGTGCATCGACGAATGCTAATTTGGTTACCTGTCCATTCAATGGTTATTAGATATAGAAGATCTACGGGCATATAATCAAAAGAGCGCAACCAAAAATTTAACATTTCATTCAATAGAAAAGTAAATACGAAAACCGCAGTTCATGAGGACAAAAGTACTTGCAAGCACTTTGCAAGTACCGTCGTTTAAAGCGTGCAACGCTTATCAGCATAAGATTGCAAGGAAAGTTTGTATGTACAATATGATGAGTTTACAATATATTTTGGTCTCGTTGTCGATTTTAAGTGAATGTTTTGCGGGAAAAGGTGATCATTTCCCTTAATTATGTCAATATATAATTGTCTTTTATATTAATACGACGTAATTTACTTGGAAATCAAATGGAGTATTGCACCAAATTACGCAAATATCGAGAATCAACTTAACAACCCCCCTGTAACATTCTAAACTTCAAATCCAGGACAATAGATGTCATTGCTCACGAATGAAACG
>VOPJ01003298.1:0-15345 GCA_014673585.1 Semibalanus balanoides
TTTGGCGTTGATGGCGCTGTTGGTTTGTGAGCTATTGTGAAAATCCCTGAGGGGGGGGGGCGTTTTTCGCTCCCCCCTTCAGCCAATGGCCGGTTAAGTGTAAGAAACTTATGACATCATTTTTCACATTGCTTTTGTGGACTTTTATGGACCAGATACGAACAAATCAAAGCATTTTCTGTATTTCTGAGACAAACCTGGTCTAGAAACATGCATTTTTATTTATATTTATCAATTTCTAGTTTTTAGGTTTTCTGACAGAACAAAATTGCTATTCTCGACGTGATTGAGTCGAGGTCATTCACTTGAACTGGAAGGTCACCTGTTTACCTGAAACCTAAAAGTTGCATACCGTTAGATTCCTCACATAACCGGCAACATGCTGGTTCTTACCGCGATGCTCTATGCTGCTTGGTTTGGAAGTTAACATGGGCCTGTCAGGCCCTGTCAGTACAGGGAAGGTTAGAAACGGGGGTAAGGCGAGGGTTGATCTATTTGATTGAGGTACGTGCACATTGCACAATATTTATGTTCCGTTCTGCCATGGAAAAGCCATCCTTAGCTCAGCTTCAATCACTTTCTGATTTTCGCTGGGCAACGGGCATACCAGGGTCCATTCACACCCCAAAATATTCGGCTCCGTCATCGTCTAACTTGCGTCGAACGCCGTGACAACGAAGCACCGACGCGTGACAGCGGAGCACCCGCGCTCGTGAGCCGAGCCTCGCGTCGATCGCGCGGTTACCGGCAGTCCCCCCCAGTGTGACCGGGGTTGACGGCGTTACTCGCAGATGGCGCCCCGCGGGCAGTGAACCCATGCTGGTGAGAGACGCGGCCGCCGCCGCTGTTCCGCGTCACGCCCTCCGTGACGTCACGAAACTCCAGTGACGTCATTTGACCTCCGCGGGGCCCAATTACGCGGCCGGAGGAAACGGCCGCGGCGTTCCTGCGTTCTCGACTGCAATGGCTTACGACACAGATCTCGTCCTATTGAAGTGGTCTCAAAAGTGCATTCAATGGGTTGCAAACATGATGTGAGGTATAGGAGTGATTAATTATTATGTGAGTGATAGGTGGGTGAGTGATGGGTGTTTATGGGTTTTTGATGTGACATGTTCTAGTCGTGCCGGTGCATGTCACTTAATTAGTGTTGTTTGACATCTCACCTTTGCTCTGATGGTGGTCAATTTGATCATTGGCGGATCCAGAAAGTGTGATTTTGACAGTTTGGGGGGGGGGCAAATCCCAAAAATTATCGCATCCTTTTCGGGAATAGTGGGGAATTTATTAGGAAAAAATAAAACGAACTGGTAATAACGATTGAGCTCAGGTCATCTCAGGACATGTCATCAGGTCACCTCAAGGACCCTCAGGTCAAGGTCATGTGGAGACCCAGGTAGGTCGTATTGCATATGGGGCGACGCGGCTCAACGATAAAAACATATTAGTGTCATCCGATCGTCTTTATCTTTATTCTATCAAAGGGATATTATTACTAACAAAACAATGCTCAAGTGACCTTGGAGAGATCACTGAGCGCGCCTGGGTCATCCATCTCGAGCAAAAATAACATGATTTATCAGTTGACCTAAATAGGTCACCATTAATATGTTTCAAAGCGCTTCGACCAGAAAAAACACGATGGCGTCAATGTTGTTTCCTTATCTTTGCTAGATGAAGATTTATTTACGAAAAACAGCATGACCAAACATAGTTTTTTTGACCTTCGATGACCACGGAGCCTAAACTATTGACCTTGTATAAAGCTGAGGATATATATAGGCGGTACAATTGTACAACAAATTATGATTTTACTGTTTGCTCCTAGCTATGATAGTTTCCGAGATATTTGGTGTTTTCTGGAGCGAAGTTCTAAAACCGAAAAATATTGCCTTTGATGACTTCTGGTGTAAAACCGAAAAAAGAGGTTCACCGTAGGCCGCTGCAGATAGGCTAACTGCTACGTTTGATCAGACATTGACAAAATGACGATTCAGTTTGTCAAAACATGCGCGGTCACTTTGCACAGCCATCTCAGGATTTGGTTTCGTGTTTTTGACATAGTTAAAGGGAACGGCGAATGCCTTTCAAGGTAGTCGTTTTTTACGATATGATGTGCTGACTCAAAGCACTGAGCGGCGAGCGCACGTTTTATGCTGATTATTTTTGACCATATTTCTCAAAGCCCGATACGCCTGCCATGTGACCACGCAGGACTGTCTGGTGCGTCTGGTGGCACGGGCTCTATCCCTAGCATGCATTAACTCACGGAGCTCAGGGTTCTCGGCATTCCATGAACATTTATTTATTTATTGCGCATCGTTGTGGACTCCAATCAAACAATTGGCTTTTACCACCACAGTGTCATACAAACTTTGGTCCGCTGCTGACGCATTGTCATGATACAAAGTTACATTCTCTCCTGAAAATCGTATAAGACGTAAAGTTAAACAGGATAGAAGTTAAGATAGAAACAATGTGCAAAACAACAACATTATGAATGTGAAGAGTTAACACGCGCACTGGAGAGGGGTATGTTACTAACACGCACTGGAGGGAGGGGGGGGGGCACTTTAGTGCCCCCCGTGAGATCTAAGCAAAGTAAGATAAGCTAGAACGTTCACAGCTTACAGGGTAGGTTAGGTGCTATCATGATCTACATTCTCTGAAAATTTTGGTGACCTTAGGTCAATATCTTAAAGGTCAATCGAGGTCATGAAAGGTCAAATCGGGCCAAATGTCACCATTTTGGGGATTTGACCTCTGTGACGTCACAGGTCAACAGAAATGTGTCTGAAATTCTGTTTTAGGATGAAATGATATTGGCTAACCAAAATGGCTTTAAATGTCCCGAATCTGACTGTTGGTCCCAAGATATCGCTATCGCCGACCTCGATTCTGGCCGCCATTTTGGAATTCAAATCCATATAACTCAAAAAAATTACCGACCGATTTCGACTTTTGTTACGTCAAACGATCCGCTATTGTGTTGCCGTAAATTTCGATCAAACACTACCGCCCTGCGCCACTTCGTTTGCGAGATATTCACGAAAAACATGTGGGAGGGACACAAAAGTGCCCCCCCTCCAGTGCGCGTATTAAAAGCGAAGATGAACGACATGGATGATAGAACTCATGCATGGATGAGAAATACATGACTCGTGTACGTAAGCCACCGCAACTGGCAGCATTTGGTCACATTCACCTATGTCGGGGAGACCAGCACCCAGCACTGCCCTGACGCGTCTCCTAAACTCTTTCACGTCGCCAGCTCGCCTCTTTCACGACATAGTGTGTGTTTTACTGTGAGTCGCTTCATTCAGAGGCATCTGACTGTCAATCAGAGTTCACGCAGCACATCAGACGCTACATTACTTATCTGCAAGGACACACGAACCGGGGGGCAGCGGGGGCAGCGGCCCCCAACATTTTTCGAGGGGGGGGGGCGTTGCCCCCCAACTTTTCCGAGGATCTTTTTCTTCTGTTTACAGTTTTCTGATTAATCAAATCGTTGAAAAGTAATCACATCAATATGGAAAATAAAAAGTACTTGTTCATTATTAAATCCTTGAAATTTATAGGTAGGGATCTAGTTATGATTGCTTTCTAGTCGAATTTGAGGCTGTTTAGCCATTTAAAGGGGATGGTTAAACTGTAATTGAAGACTCGCAGAAAAGTGCGAGTGACGGAGGGCAGGAGATATGACAAGTTCTCCTGCACGTAGATCTCAGCACGAGCATCTAGATTCACGTACACTGATCCAACAGATACCGATAGTGGGACTGTTTAATTGTACGCTCAGAGAATACGTATAATTGACGTTTTATCCGGTACTTGCACGAGTGATCATTGACAGCGTTGTACAATTGCAATGACGATAACGGTTAGTTTCTGAGTCGCAACGCTCGTGACATGAGCGAGTATTTCGTTTGTCTCGCTCGATTATATAATTAGGTAGATTAAAAGGTGATTGTTTGTAGTCGGTGTAAGATGAGGGCTATCTACATTATTCTTTCACAATCACAAACTCGAGATTTCTCATGGAGGAGCACTGAATACAGACATGTTTAGAGATATTAACTATAGAGGTGCAAGTTAGATGACTTCAGAAGATGTTATACTACTTAATATGATAGTAGCTAAACCTATCACCTTCGTATACACAGAAATATATTTACAATTCAGTTATATGCCTCGACTTCTGTTCTCTTGCACTCGTGATCCGCCTTTTCGACGCGAGATAGTCCGCATACTTAAACAGAACTGGAGATAATTAGTTATAACAGTAGTATGTTCCTTACGACTTGCGCATTCCGCGTGAGGATTTGCCTAAAACGTTCTGGTATGATAATCCTTCTTTGTCCAGAGCGTTTTTGGGCTGGACCACTGACTACAGACTACGCTCGCGCGCGAGTGCTTATCCGAGTTGTTACGAGTGATTTTGTGATTATATTTCCCACGCAGGATTGATCACGTCCCCGTCCAACACTTTCACTGACATTAATACAAAGAGTTTCTAGTGAAATGCTAGCTACGTGAAGCGGGCGAGAAGACCTGAGTCTGTACACCCTACAGCCACTAACAACATTTAAGGGAAGCCTTTCTACATGAGGTGACCTCTCTTGAGGTTATGACTAAGAATTGTCGCAGAGCAGGGGGCACGTGTGCCTCCTCCTATCGCCTTCCCGTTTTCCGTCGCCGACACTAGATTTCTCGAGTGATATCTCAAAGAAGAGGAGCACAAGCCATAGACTTCCCACATTCCTTCTTATCAGCGGCCAACAGAAGAACGTACACAGATTGCTTACGCCGCTCATGAGTTGGTGCTATAGACAACATGAGAATAACTTTATGCTTGCGCTGAGGAACACGAATACTGACGATTTTGGTATAGGTTCAGGTCAACTTTAATCAATGTGTTTGATCAACTAATCCTTCGGTCTTTCTCTGAGTAGAAAATGAGTGACGATGATGTGTACAAACGCTGCACTGCATATGTTAGAGAGAGTTCATATCCATAGAGAGATTATCGTGAGAGAAAACTCCTTATCTCGCTCGCACCTATATTATATTATAGAGGAAGTAGAGAGAGAGAGCGAATATGTATATATATATATAAGGAGTCTAGGAACATAATCTAATGGAGAGCTGAAAAGCATCATATGAGGAGGGGATAAAGTTGGGCGATTCGAGACGACTGATCTCTATAACCTAGAGCTCATCTACACATCGCTTCCGTTTGAGAGGAGCACGTATGTATATGTAACTCGCAGCCTCGGAGCAGTCCACGCGTTCATGAGTACCACTGGGAGCTACTCGATTTTGCTGAGTGTGGAAAACGCGTGAGGAGAGATGTTGTAATTCGACCTATATCAGGCTGTGTTAAATTAAACTTGATAAGAACTATACTCTGACTCCATTGTCATGCTAATCTCTACGAAGATCGGCTGAGTGCGAAAGGAGAGATTCAATTGTTAATAGAGGAGAGAGTGGCATGATCGCCATTATCTAGAGGATGTGCACGGGAGCATAGAGAAGTCTATCAAAGAATGTGTTAGATACGTATACAAATGGTATGATGAGTTGTCTCCAATGAAACTATATAACAACATCAGGTATCAGCGAGTGATAGATAGAGTGCGTTTATGAGCCTATCACAGGGGAGGGATACAGCGCGAAACACTGTACAGGACATACTGATGTTGAGAACGCTTACATATGCAATCTTAATAGAGATTATTATTAGACTAATCTGCGAGTTAGATATATCCACCGCCACGTTGTTGAGACCACTTTTTCGGAATCATTCTTAGACTTGTATAACAATATCAGGCTAAAGAGACTCGATATGGAATGATCTTAATGCAGGTCCAGCCATCCGAGGTCACGTGAGGTCAAACTGCTCGATTACGGTCATTAAGCGTTGTACTACAATGTTAATTGTCTATTTTTTGCGTCTAGTGCGTAAATAACGTTAAAGGATATGCAAGTTTGAAGTAACTCAAAGTATAGAGAAGCAGAAAACGAAATGGCATTCCATATCTGCACCTCACTCTCAAACTAAGGACCGTACGATTAGGGTCGATTATTTGGTCTTTTGGGAAAGGTCATACCGGATTGATGCTATATCAGTTTCAATGGTATCACCGTTCAACACACTCGCACACGTCAATCCCGATCACACGCTTTACGTTCATGAGTTATCTAGTTTAGTCTGATGTATTTTAGTTTCTATATAATACATGATATGATTTTATGTTTTAGCATCTTTAACAATTTCGCAGAAAATATTGGACAAGGAAATTCACAAATGTTTATAGTTTTTCATCATAAATTCTTTTAAAAAAAGTCGCGGGATAGACGATAAGTGTAATGATTAGGCCGAGGTCCTATTGTCCAGTCAAACTTTAAGGGCATCAGCAGAATACTTGTAGTGGACGAGTAAGTGGCGTAAATAGGTAATACCTACAACCAAAAGTGACTAGTAGTTAAAATCGGGTATAATTCTGAAGTGAGGCAGGATTTCCGGCTGAGTACTTGTTGTCAGGCTAAAATCCTACCCCCCCCCCCAACTTGAACATACTTCCTGCGCCCTGCTTATCTGTGGTCATCTCGGCGCTGCACACCAGAGGCCAGTCGGCCAGTTGAAGGTTCAGGTAGAGCGAATCTTTGCCGAAAATACCCAGGGACATTAGAAAACACACGTTTTTCCTACTGTGGACAAAAAAATAATTCATCGTTCTGTTCAAATTAAAATAAATTTGTATTAACAACTTCTAACGTTCAAGTCTCCAGTCTTATCGAAGTGATCCATTATCTGCCGCCCGTTCAGCGACTGGCTGGGGCGGGGGCGGGGGCGGTGTTGAGGGCGGTGTTGAGGGCGGGGGCGGCCGCTGTCAGCACCGGCAGGCAGGGAGGGGCCGACCCTGGTCGTGGCGGCGGCGGCGGCCGAAGCTCCCACGGCCGCCCTGCCCCCGGCGCGCCGCCGCCCAGGTCATTGCGCCATCACTGAGGCACGCTGCGAATCCTCCCCCCACTGCCGGTCAGCGCCAGTCGATGTGTGGGTCACTGTGTGGTCACTGTGTGGTCACTGATGGTCACTGTGGGTGGCACGGTGCGGCGTGGAGGCCTCGCGATCCATGCCGGGCTGGGCGGAGCGGGGTGGGGCGAGGCGCCCTGGCAGGGCAGCCGGCCCCCTATGATATGTGACCCAGTTACGTGATGTGTAGGACTGAGGAGTGACGGCTGAGGCAACGGCACGACGGGGTGCACTCCGAGATGGCCGCGATTGTTGTTCTCGTTGATTGGCCTCCACCTCCACGGATTGCCTGATGAGCCGTGCCAAGCCGTTTTTGCAGACGGCAGACGAGCCATGTGGAATGGCCGGGTTCGAGCCAGCTGTTGTGTGCTCAAAGGGCAAGGATCATAGTGTGGTTAATGCAATGACCGTGGTTGTTTGATAAAGCCGCTGATAATGCTGCACGATGTGAATTGGTGTACTATTATCATATTATGAATGGCAAAACGCACTTCATGCATATTTGCGACTCGGAAAAATTGTCTGTCATATAAGTCGTTTTTAACGCTGAAATCGGCTGAACACACGAGGAGAATAGAGCTCTTGGACTTAACGCCTTAACGGTTTTAGAAAAAGAAGTACAACTCTACATGTGGTCACGTAATCAGCTCATCAGGTCCTTGAGCATCTGATTTTGATTCATCTAATTTCATATCGGCTAAGTACTTTTGTACTTACACGAAAATAATCTGGTCACTTTGCCCGATAAATGTGTGCCTGCGAGAAGTATATATGTATAATATCGGCTCACCTTGTCCCGGTTTTGTTCATCATTTTACGAAGAGTACTCTTTATCTTCCTTTCTACATTACGTATGATCCATGCATTAACCATTCTTTTCTAAGCATTGCTTTTTACCAGTTTTCTCGAAAATTGAGTTTGGTACATACATATGATTGTTGTGTATATGTTTTTTGCATTTTGCAACGAATTCAATGAGTGGATCATCAGACCATATAATTTGATATTTTATATACGTCTATATATAATACAGTGACTCGTGACAGATAAGCACGAATACTCAACTCATTCTCATTGGTTGTAGCAATACGAGTTATTAGCCGTTTACACGATGGATTATTTTACGCCAAATGTTTTAAAATGTTTTAGTAGTAGCCGTTTTCAAGATGGACTAACTTGCGAGAAAACAAATGTTTTAACCCTCGCCCTACGGACGGAACCGTATGGCGAGGGTTAAAACATTTCTCGAAACTTCCCACACTAAGACTCGGAGAGGTGTGTCATTGTCGTGCAAGGTATGGTGATTCCCAGGTGGTCAGCCCTGGCTGAGGGCCTGCTTCTGATCTGATCTGAGCCTCCCAATAACGTGTTCTATCAGAAAGTTCTTGCAAATGTTCTTGCATTTAGTTTTGTTCCAAGTGGTTAAGCTCCGGCAGGTCAAATTTTGTGTGGAATGTAGATGGCCCAAACTCGTGATATAGTGAAATAAACAAATACAATGAGAGAGGTTTGTCGGTAGTAAGCTGGACGCTGGAAGGATGGTGATAATAGGGAGATGCAATGGAAGTATTGCGGGGGCATGAGGTAGTCACAAGGGTGGTACCAGCATGATTTTAACCCGCGCGTTACTGGGATATATTCTGTAACGCGACTTACTGGGGGGGGGGCTATTTATAGTCCCCCTCCGATCTCCGAAACTGCTGGACCGATCTAAAAAATTCGAACGGCATTCGATAGCCCTATCAAATTTGTCGAAGGAAACCTAATATTGTTATCTTCATAGGTCACTTGATGACTGTCACGGGTCACGTCAAAGTCAAAATGTTTGAACATTGCCATCAAAGTCGGTGGGGGGCATTGTCGCGCAAGAAATGCGATATTAAACGCATAATAATTGACAAATCCGAGATTTCGTACCTCTGTACATCTACTATGAACCATGTCAAGGCTAATTTTTGACTTTGTCAGGTTCAAGGTCATCCGAGGTCACGAGGATCCAAATTGGAAGATTACGGTCATTAGGAGTGTAACACATCGTTTATGGGTTCTTTTATCGGTTAGCACGCGAAAAATGGCATTAAGAACATGTTTTTTTTACAAAATACCATTTGAAGAAGAAAAAATCAAAAACGGAATGTAAACATTTTACTTATGTATACAGTAAAGGTGGTCTATATTTTTTCTTGAAAGGTTGTCACTGACAGTTCATTTTTGAAGATATCACTTCAAAAAAACTATTCCACAACCATTCATTGCCAATCTGTTAGTTATATTTATTCCGGTTTTTGAAATATCAAATATTTTTTTTTTTTTTTGAAAATTTTCAAAAAAATGTCTTTGATTTCTCCAAAATATTGAATTTCCAGCAAGTTTCACAAATATGGAATAGCAGTTGATAACTCAAACTTATTCTTGTCGTTTGTGTATGGAAATGTGAGTTTGAATTTTCAAAACTGTACTTTGATCAAGCGTTCCCGCAAACCCATTTTTCAATAACAAAAAAAAAACGCGGGAACATTACGCAACTCTGACGTCGATTTCCGGTTCGACTTATCATAGCCTTATTCTTTTTCCATCAGTGCAGAATGTGTCAAAATGATTACGTGACAAGGTACTGAAAGTTTGGTGACGAAACCTAAGTTGGTTTAGGAGATATTGCATAATAACGGGAGAGGGGGGGGGGGGGCTATAAATAGCCCCCAGTAACTCGTGGGTTAAGGAGGTCAACGAAGAGTATTTAGGAGATATTTGAAGGGTACTCGGGTTATAAGATGGCAGTACAGGTGGTAATCACGGGGCATTGTGCTATGGTAAAATGTGGGTTTGAAGGTGGCTCATTTCAAAACAATCAGCTGTTTGTTAGAAATAGAAGGGTTTGAAGGAGGCGAGGAAGGGGTATGGTGGAGGTATCCTTGATCTTGAAGAAGGGAGTATAATGTTGATAAGAAGTTAGTTATTTAGGGATATTAGGGATACGTTCTTGGGGGTAAAAGGGTCGTTCGGATTCAGTGAGGGAGCATTGAGGTTCTTGTTAAGGCGTAAACAAGGGTGGTCGATTTGCCCTCCATTTACTCCTAAAATTGGTTTTCTGTGCTGTAAACGCTGCTATGTCAACAACTGGCTAGCCCAACTCGTAACCGGTACTAAAGTAAAGCTGCTGATTGCGTGTAGTTAAGACAGTGGTTTAAGTTTGCTGATGTGGTAAATTGGTAAATCTGCCTAGTAACATTTTTTCAGTGTCACTGGGCCTCTCATTTCCCCGCCCTGACTGGGGGGGGGGGGGTTGAACACCCGCTCGTACTCGGCTCCTATGGCACAAGATAAAAAAAAAAACACTATTCAAACCGTTATTAAAAATAATTTCGAAACTATTTAATATTTTTTCGCTCACGCCAAAACTAAGGTCACCAGAAGGTCATCAAAGGTCAAATTTTCCAGTTTTAGGACATTGCTCCAGAAATCCCCAAATACCTCGGAAACTATGCTATCTAGAAAGAAACGTCCAAAAGACAATCACTAGCCATTGAGATTTGCAATTGCATTTGCATCCATGTCCTCAAAATTGACCTCATGCCAATAGTTTAGACTTTAGGATAGACCGGGGCAAAGCGCACCCCCGGGCCCGGAGTAATGCGCTCCATGTCAATATTTCTAATTTTTCGAGTCCTTGAGTAAAAATCAAGATCTTCATCGTAAAGCGCGCGCGATTATAATTATGCAAATAAATCTGCAGCGTCCCTTTTTCAAGTGGATCGCCCCTGAAGTAACGACGCTTCGCGGTAAGATATATATTTGTTTTTCTCGCATATTTCGTGTAATATTTAGACTTCTTAGAGATTGTAAATAATCATTATAAACCTTTGTGCTCCATTTTTCGTTTGTACCAGCATTTTCGCCACTCATTTTCTTCACTGTTAGCCTAAAATAAAGACCACAGCAACCAGGGGTGGATCCAGCCGCTTGGTTTGGGTGGGGGGACTTTTTGTGGCAAAAAGGTACCCCATTTTTTTCTCAGCGGATTTGGGCTGATCACCCTTTTTGGTATTCCAGATTAAGGAAATATTATCTTTTAAAGAAAATAACTTTTTCGGAGAAAGTAACATTTTCTGGATTTTTTTTTCGGGGAAAAATCGCTTTAAAACACAAACTCGCGATGTTCCGTGGCATATACACACAAGGAGTAATAACATTTATATCATACCAACACGCAAGGGTGCATCACCGAAAGTTATTGAGAGGGTCTGCAGTCTGCTGAAGTAACGAAAAGATGTATGTTCTTTTGTTTGTGTGTATTTAAGCCTTTGCAGCATTTTTAATGTGGATTTCCGTGTTATAATAGCGTATTTAGTTTAGTTAGCGCCGAACACATTTTTTTCTTTCTTCTGGTTGTCTGATAAAACCAAAAAACAAGGCGGTGGGCCATGTAGAGGATAAGCTTGTCCCTCTACAATGGCCACGCTGATTTGTTGTGTTGATTTTTTAGTCCTCTAGAGACTTACAAAGGTTTTAATTAAATTTAGCGTCAAGACGAACCGAAGAACAAAGGCGATGGCTTCGTTTGCATGATGCCACTCAATTGTGACGCCGCGAAGCGGCTGTGAAAATTTCCATTTGAGTTGTGGAAAACAACATTTTCATATTGGAACAACCTCGGTAACCTTTTCCTGGTTGCATGCCGGCTCGGATGATAAAAAATATTCAAATTAAGGGGATTTAATATGCATTAGCCTCAGATGGTAATCACGTATCACGAACGACCAGGTGGCGGTTAACAGCTCACAGTACATGTATTCAAAAAATAATGTACCTATACATCTGTACCAAACTGTAACAAACAACTGGTAATAGTGCAAATGGTTTGAAAGCAACAAGATTGAGGCATAAACAATTTTCCGCACATAAGTGGTCCCTGTGGATCTGGAAGAGCCTGGTGTGAGATGACTTGGGAAAATGGTCTTGGTCTGGTCCCAGGCGCGTATAGCCAGAATTTCGTCCAGGGAAAGGAGGCTCCTCAAAAGGGCCCTTCCAGAGCGTTTAAAGGGCCTCCTTCCGCAAAAAAAAAAATGAATGTGAAAAAATATACGGATTTCGGCCACTTAATTTTGTGATGCACATTTGTTTCTTCAATTTTAATTTGCAAATGATTTATGAAGGGAAGTGAGCCCTGAGGCCAGCCTAGGAGAGCCTTTGCCAGAGAGCCTTTGGGATTAATTTTCCCATTTTCCAAATTTTGTATAAGCAATTGCAAAACATGTGTTATGCCGCGAAGCGGCGCGAAATTTTCAAGTTTTTCACTGTGAATAGCTGGATTTTTACTGCTGCAAAGACATTTTTTACAATACATACCGTGATAAATAAATGTTGCTAAAACAGCTAAAATGCATTTTGGAAAGGCAAAAATTGTAACTTTTTCTTCGACTTGGGGGCAAAAACATGCTATTGCCCATTGACTTTTCGCTTGGAGGAGGGGCAATTGCCCGTTTTGCCCCCTGGATCCGCCTCTGACAGCAATTGCAGTGTGGTGCGCCAGGTAACGTAGCAAGAATATGCAGGCATGGGGGTAATGTGGCAGAGAGTAACCGGGGCAAAGCGCCCTTCGATGTATCAACCAGTCTTGACTTTATCGGCTCATGTAGGCTGTTTGTGATTCCAAAAACGTTTATTTCTTATGGTTGCAAAACGGTAGGGTCAGGATCACAACAGAACCTTTTTTGTGCTTGCATATCCATATGATGCGCTTTGCCCCATGCGATACACTATGACCGCAGCCCCGCAGCGTAGGGCGCTTTGCCCCGGTATCGGGGCAAAGCGCCCTTTTTGACTTCCGTCACATTTCTATTTTATATATTTTCCCAGTTTCAGCAAATGGGGTGGGTGATTCGGAGATGGGGTTCGGGAGAAAAATGTTCAGTCTTCATTCTCATACCAAATTTGTCGCAAATTCTTTAACATATGGAAGTTATCACAAATATAACGTTAAAGGGTGCGCTTTGCCCCGGTCTACCCTAGAGGTCATTAAAGTCAAAAATGCTGATTTTGGGCAAAACACATTTTTCGCAAATATCTTCTTACCTAATAAAGATAACGCAATACTGTTAACGCCATCGTGTTCGTTTCGTCAAGGCACTTGGAAATTTGCTAAATTTGTCATGCTAGGTCAACTTAAAAAATGACATCAGGTCAAGGTCAAGTGGTGACCCAAGTAGGTCATGCTACATATTAGGAGATGTGTCTTGACGAGACAAACACATTGGTGAAAGTTACACTTCTCTATCTGCATGATGTCCAGAGTTATTGACGAAAAGATGTTGATGACCTCGGATGACCTCAGATGACCCCGTAAGGATCACTGAGCAAAACCTGGACTTGGGTCATACATAATATCCTACGATAACATCATTCAGAAGAAAATGGACGGATATCGTCGAAAAAGAAAACATTTTAATATTTCTCCATCGACTTAGGGGAGGACGGGGGAGCACCGCCCATGGGGTAATACCGCCCACCCTTTGATGTCGTCTAATATAAACCGTAGATGACTAGCTGATTGCCCTCGTGATCGGCGACACTTAAGTGTCCGGACGCAAAACGTGAGCTTTGTCATTTAGGCTGTTATGTACAAGATAGAACATAATTTTGTTTATATATGACTTTGATGTAATTTTAATGATTTATGAAATTAATATGTGTGTCGCTGAAATAATTTAAACTTCAAAAAACGTTTACTTACGTGTACGTAATTATTCAGGCAGGCAAAGTCACGCACGTGGTGCAGCCAATACGGCGCTGATTCTGGTGCGTCGTTTTTTTTTCCTGGCAACGTGCGGGGTAGCGCCGCCGTCCCTGGTGGGGTTACCCCGGGGTTGTTGTTTTCCTGCATAGGTACAAAGTGTACTTTTTTAATTTGTAATAAAGAGGGGCGTTCTTGCATTATCCGAGTCGAGCTTTGGTTACACCGAATCTTATTGCAGCAAGAACACCATGCGGGAGCGGCTATAAGCAGGGGGACACTTGCAGATCACCTAGTCCGGGTCACCGAATTAAACGTGGATTCATTGGAATGTCTGTTTAAATCTCGCTCGTTTGATCTTTGTTAAATATCTGTCAAATTTTTTGAACGCACATGACATTCATGAAACGTAATATCACTTGAACAGTCATCATAATAACTATAAAATTATGGAATATCCTAGGTGGACGGCATTACCCCGTGGGCGGGGTAACCTCTAAAATGTAAACTTTTTGTAAAATGCTTACAGTTGTTACATTGTTTGCAAATTTTTTGATTTTTACGTTCAAAACTGTAGCAAATTGTTCATGTATTGTACTGAAATATAAAGTGCACTGAACTTACTGCAACATTCCTTCTGAGACACATCAAAGCTTAGGGGTCGGGATTACCCCGTCCTCCCTACAATGGGGAGGTCACAAAATTGACCCGACCTCAGGTCACCGATATCAAAAATCCGAGACACGATTTTGTAGATACTGGTGACTTAATGTAATCCCAAAAGTTTTATATCGATCCCTCAGAAACTGTGGTCATGGCACGACCGCAAACTATATGGGAGGTGGGGTCACTTGACCTGACCTGGTGACCTGACCTAATCCGACTCGAAACTTTTTTTTTGCAAAATGTGCGGAAAGGATCAATGACTAGTTATGCCAAATTTAGCGGCACTATGCGCCGGCCGTTGTTTGTTACTTCCGATACTACAGGAAGGTGTGGGGGGGGGGTGTTCAAACATCTCCCAGTGGGGCGCGGGTTATAACAACATAGCTAGCCCAGCTCGTAAGCGGTTCTATAGCAAGCTGCTGATCAGTGATCTCATGTAAGTAAGACAGTGGTTAAAGCATGCTGATGTTGGTAAATTAGTATCTGCCTAGTAAGCACATTTTTCAGTGAACCAGGCAAAAAAGTGATACAACCTTAAAATTTAAACAAACAGTGTGTTGTAATAAAGAGTCCCGCTCCCGTGAGTTTTGAGTTGCATAATCATGTTGTGATCCAGTGTAGGACTAAAAGATAATTTAAACTCTAAAATTGATGAATGGGTAAAAGTGGTGGACAGTAATGCTTATCAAGTACTCGTAATTTGATACAAGTCTCGAAAAACCTTATTTTGTAACACTGATAATTGCTGAAATAATGGTCTAAATGAGCATTAAGGTCTCTGTTATATATCTTAAGCGTGTTTAAAGGTCATACAACTGCAAGAGGGTGCATTTCCTTTCAGGACGGAAACCCGTATAATCCCTTTAACCCGCGCCCAACTGGGCTTCTGCATTTCCCGCACCCGACTGGG